>PVJC01019565.1:0-30127 GCA_004026665.1 Murina feae
CAGCCCCTCACCCAGACTGGCCAGGTATGCCAGCCGGTGGACATCCCCAGAGGGGTCCCAGATTGCAAGAGAGCACAGGTGGGCTGAGGGATCTCTTGAGTGCACAAATTTTTGTGCACTGGGCCCCTAGTCTATTTATAAAGTAAAATTCAGAGACAGAGAAGGTCTTGTCTTCTTGTGATTTTAATGTCATAAAGGATTTAAATTATATTTCACTAAACTTCTCCATTTCCTTTGAAAATAGAAATGTTCTAAAAAAATGGTAATGTTTATAGAATTAAGACAAATACATATTATCATGGATCAGTGGGTCCCTTTAGGGCTATCAGCTGTCACAGGTTTGGGTCATGGTTCAAAGAATAAGATTTTATGGGAAAAGGGGGAAAAGTCATAAGACCAGGTTAACAGCACCCTCTGTCTATCAACTCATGCAGAGAGTTCCTCAGCCAACTCCTGAATGTGGTGTGGGATTCATTTTGGTGGGGAAGACCCATTCTCACTGTGAGTTCCCTTTTAATATGGTAATTGAGGGAATGACACTTTCCCATTGGGAGACCACTCTGGCAGCTCAACACTGGACAGTGCCAATTTAGGTGGCAGCTCTTTAGAGGAATTGCCTGAGTAGCCAGCCAGCTGATCTGTACCTGGAGTGTGTAGCAGTCAGCCCTTTGGAGCCTGCACATGTTTACCCCTGTGTGTTGAGGAAGCCAAGAATATTGTAGGAAATAAGCTTGGGCACCGACCCTGCTGTCGGGAGAAGTGGAAGCCTCCTTCTTTTCACTTGTGGTCGGGGCAACTCAGGGTCCTGATTTAGGTCATTTTCCAGAATATCTTGTTCCTTGCAAAGCATATTTTATCTTACCTGATAAACACACACCTTTTTAAAGCTAAACAGACAAAAACTAAGCTCTGGTGAGATTTGTTAAGTACATTTTAATTAATTTATTTTGACCTTTACAAAATAGCTGATGATTCAAAACAAGACTTTTTTAAAAAAGGAGAGAGTACATTTTGATGTTAGATAAGCTTAGTGACTTGCTTTAGAAATACTTCAGAAATAAAGGGAAATTACACATGTTATGGGAATTATTCATTAATTTTGTTGGTTTTGTGCTGAAAGGTACTATTAAACATTTTTTGTTTTGTTAATCCTCGCCTGAGGATATTTTTCCATTGATTTTTTTTTAGGAAGAGTGGGAGAAGAAAAGACAAAGAAAAACATCAGTGTGAGAGACACACATTGATTGGTTGCCTCCTGCACATGCTCAACCAGAGCTTGGGCTGGCGATGAGCCTGTAACCAAGGTACATGCCCTTGATGGGAATGAAACCCAGGACCCTTTGGTCCACAGGCTGCTGCTCTATCCACGGAACCAAACTGGCTAGGTTTGCAGTAGATTTTAAAAGGAAAGTTGTTATATAAAACTTTAGCAAAAGAAAGTTTATTTTCAGTGATTCTTGTTTATAAATATCAAAGACATGAATAGTCACAAGTGGCTGAGATTTGGAGATATAAAGAAGAAATAGCTGTGGCATCATCACATTACAATACTACCCTTATCAAATCAGGACCAATGCTTTTACCACATTCCCATTAAAATAAAATGTGTAAATCCATATAGTCAAATGTCAAGTATGTGACTCTGGTACACGGTACTCAAAGTCATTAAGGTCGTTTCGCTCTTTTAAGTCTACTGAATTATCCTTTTAAATCTATGCCAAAATGCTGAATTTGACTCCTACTGCTTCCATTTTTAAGAGATTCATAAGATATTTATTTTTGAATTCCAGATATAAGAGAAGTTCAATACCTCAGTAATTTAATAGCTTATGGTTTGATTTTGCAAGTTACTATTGCCTTGGTTTATAGGCAGGTTTTTAAAAACAATTCAAGTAGTGCCCTAGCCAGTTTGGCTCAGTGGATAGAGTGTTGGCCTGCGGACCGAGCTCAGGTTCAATTCCAGTCAAGGGCATGTGCCTTGGTTTCGGGCACATCTTCAGTAGGAGGTGTGCAGGAGGCAGCTGAATGATGTTTCTCTCTCATGGATGTTTCTAACTCTCTATCCCTCTCCCTTCCTCTCTGTAAAAAATCAATAAAATATATTTTAAAAAAATAATTCAAGTGGCATTAAAATAAAAGGCACAGAGGGTAAATATTGCAGTATAATTTTCCAGTCCATTTTATAGGGAATTGCTACCCTACTTAGGTATTTCAATTTGCTCAACTCAAACATTTGAAATATAAATTTGCCTATTGATGACAGAGATATTTTCTTTGCAATAGATTGTGTTTTGTTTTTTAACATTCCATTCAACTCCTACAACAACAACAGCTGTTTCACTCGTGGGCTTCTCTATAAAATCCATGAGAAATGAAAGAGCCCTGGTGTTTGGGCAGAGTTCAGTCCAAATATATTCTGTTCCTGTTGACATCAGCCATGCAGAGTCACAATTCAGTTACATTCCCTTGATCAGAGTATCCATGTCCAAGGGACATCACAGTGTATGAGGGGTCAGAGCATTTCCATGAACTGAAGCCACAGTCCAGCCTGCTGCTTCAGGAACTGCCACAGTTTTACAATGAGCACAAAGTTCCAGTTGCAGACACATGACATTGCTGATTCTATATCAATTGATTAGGGAAAAAATTGTAAACTCTTCCAATCACCTTTCATACTTGCCATAATTTTGACATTTCTTCCCTGAGTACCCAAGTTTATCTTAAGAGACCAATAGTTATATTTAATATTTCTCTCAGATAAGCATGTAAAATATACCTAAAAAGTAAATCCAAAAATAAAAAAAAATCTAGCCTTTTACTGAACATTTAATTAAACCAGATATTCTACCTTATTAACTGTTAGGAAAATCTTTTCAGTGTCTTCCATAGAACTAAAACCTATTATAACTTTTGGTCAGCTATTAATAATTTTTTAAGTAGTTATACCCTATCACAGAGTGAAATGAAGAAAATCTTTAAACATCTAACTTCTGGAGACCTCATGTTTATAGCCTGAAAATCAGCCTCAAATACTCTAGGTAGTGGATTTTAAGCCCAGCTTTAGAACAAAGGATCCACAACATTCTGAGTTTATTACAGTTTGTTTTTAAATATAAAATTTATACAGCACTTTCACATCATCTAATAAATTTTTGTAATAATATATGACACACGTATAATTACTTAATGGATTAACTAATAGTGTTCAAAAGGTGAAGTTTCTCTTCTAAGGCCACAAATCCAATTAGTAATAAGTAGGATAATAAAACCCAAATTTTTAACTTAAAGCATTTTCTCTGCTTCTTCCCTCCTTTACCCCACGTCCTTTTGCTTCTCCTTCCCCTCCTTCTTCTTCACATTCAGCCCTCAGGCTTGAACATTTTCTGAGGCAAGTTCCAAAGTCAGTTTCTTTAACTTATTGAACAGTTCATCTCCTCTGCTAACTTGCAAATAAAATAGTTCTCTTTTCTGTAACTTTTCTTTTTTGTTGAATTCAGATGTTTGAATTTTGGTTAACTCCCATGTGATGGCTTTTAAGTCACACAATTCTAAACTATCCATTCTACTTCTAAGCAGCTGGCTGATGAAGAGTATCCAGAAGAGGATGACTCGGCGGGATTCTGAAGTCCTGCCCTCTCAGTGCCCCTCTGCTTTGATCCATATTGGTAATTTCTGCCTTTGATATCATTACTCAGCTATATTATCAATACTTGCAGAAAGGCATTAATTAATAGTTCCAAAAACTTGTCTGGTGATAAAGTAAAGCTACCATTAGATGAAATGTTAGTTTTCTCCTTCCCAGCTACGTAATTCCCAAATAACAACTGTTAAACCAATGGGAGGGATGTTATCAAAACCCAAATATATGGAAAATGGGAATAACAGATTGGTTGAAAAGGTTCTCAATTTTTTAAATAAATCGGTGTGAAATGTCTCCATGTTTCCTAACTGTGGAAGATAGTTTTTCTTTATCACGTGGCTGAGACTTCAGAAAATAGTAAGCTGCCCTGCTTACCTGCCTTATCGCTCTCAGAGCTCATAGGATCTGACTTTTGTCAGCTCTTCCCAGCGAAGCCTTTAGAGGTGGAACCCCTTCTCGGTCCCTGGACTTGAGATACACTTCACTGTCTCAAAGTCTTCCAGGGCGTTCTCTGCTATAGTAAGAAAGCTTTCCCTCCCGTGACTCTCCATCACATTTCTGGCATTTTAAAATAATTTACTTTTCTGTGTGTTTGAAATGTGATATTTTTCTTCCTTTTGCCTTAAAGATTAAACTAGGAACACATTCCGCTTTTAGTGATGTTGAAAACAATTAACATTATTGACTCTATTCCTTTTAAATAGTCTCCATTCTTCCCTCTGTTCCTCCTGTCTTCTCTCCCAATCTTCTCTCCCTTCCACAATGTGTTGGAACTTGCTGTATGAAAACAGCCACGTGAGAAACAAGGATTTTAGTTATTACTGTATGACTTCTTATTTGGCCTTCAACAAATTACTTAACCTCTGGATGTCACATTTTCTTCACAATTATAATAAAGCAGTATTATCACTATTTTAGAAGGGTTTGCAAGTAGTGATATGCCTAGAAAACATGAAGCAAGTTGTAAATAATAATTAAATTTGTGAGCTCTAGCTATAAAATATTCACATTACATTTTCAGAATAAGAGCATAAAAATTTTATACCACTATTTCACTATTATATTGATGAATAAAATTCATCCTGAAAATCACATACAGCAAAGCCTTGATTTTGTAGACCATCGTTTAACAGAATTCTGACTAAGTGGGGAAAAATTCCTATTCATATATCATATGTAAAAATTAACACCATATTATACAAAAATCCTAAACAAAATACTAGCAATCGAATGTAAGAGTACATAAAAAAAATATCAAGTGGCGTTCATTCCAGGGGCACAAGGATGGTTCAACATATGCAAATCAACCGATGTAATTAATAGGATATAGCATTCATTTAAATAAAACGTTCAATAAAATGGTAATAGAGGGAAAGTAACTCAACATATTAAATACTTATACAATAAACCCTCAGCTAATATCATACTCAATGGTGAAAAATGGAAAGTTTTTCCTCTAAGATCAAGAACAAAACAAGGATGTCCACTCTCACCAAGCGTATTCGCCATAGTGCTGGAAGTTCTAGCCAGAGCAATAAGGCAAGAGAAAGAAATAAGAGGCATCCAAATAGGAAAGGAAGAAGTCAAACTGTCACTTTTTGTGGATAATATGATTCTGTATATAAAAAGCCCTAAAGACTCCACCAACACACTATTAGAAACAATAAACAAATTAAGTCAAATTTAAGGATACAAAATCAATTTGCAAAAATCCATTGCCTTCTTATATGCTAACAACAGAACTTCAGAAAAATAAATGAGAACAAATTCCCTTTGCAATTATAAACAAAATAATCAAATATCTAATAATAAAATTAACAAAGAAAATGAAAGACATTGATACTGAAAAGTACAAAGCATAATTAAAAGAGATAGAAAAAGATACAACTAAATGGAAAAATATTCTGTTTTCATGGATTGGAAAAATCAATATAATTAAAATGGCCATATTATCTAAGGAAATATACAGATTTAATGTATATTAAATCCCCATCAAGATCCCAATGATTTTTTTAAATAGAATGAGAAATCATCAGATTTGTATGGAACCACAAAAGACCCCAAATAAATAAAGCAATCCTGAGAAAAAAGAACAAAGCTGGAAGTATCATGCTATCTGACTTCAAAGTATACTACAGAGCTACAATAATTAAAACAGCATGGTATTGTCAGAGAAACAGACACATAAATCACTGAATCAGAATAAAGAGCCCAGCTATAAAATCATATGTATATGGACAGATAGTTTCAACAAAGGAGCCAGAAACATACAATGGAGTAATGATAGCCTCTTCAATAAATGATATACAGAAACTGGAAATTCACATGCAAAAGAATGAAATGGATTCTAGTATGCCCCCATGTACAAAAAGTATTTCAAAAATGGATCAAATACCTAAATATAAGAACCTAAACGATGTCAAATTGAAGAAAATATAAGTACCAAACTTATAGACCTTAGTCACAGAGAACATTTTATGAACTTGACCCCAAAGGCAAGGGGAGTAAAGGCAAAAATAAAGGAATGGAACTATACCAAACTAAAAGCTTCTGCATAGAAAAATAAACTGACAACAAAACAAAGAGACAGCCAACCAGATGGGATGTGATATTTATAAACAGTAGCTCTGACAAAGGTTTACTTTCTTTTTATTTATTTATTTATTTTTATTTTGTTTTATTGTTTAAAGTATTACAATGAGTGATAGATAGGTCTCCATTTTTTTTCCCTTGACCTTCCCTTCAACCCCAAACAAACAACCCAATCAAAAGTGGGCAGAGGACCTGAAAATACACCTCTCCCAAGAAGATGTATGAACAACCAATAGATATATGAAAAGATATTCAACTTCACTGGCAATTAAGAAATTGCAAATCAAAACTACAACAAAATACTACCTCACATCTGTTAAAGTAGCCATTATCAACAAAACAAGCATTAGCAAGTGATGGAGAGGTTGTGGAAAAAGGGAACTCTCATTCATTGCTGGTGGGAATGTAGACTGTGGAAAGCAGGTTGCCAACTTCTCAAAAAAATAAAAAAAGAGCTACCATGTGACCCAGCAATGCCTTTCCTGAGTATATACCCGAAAACCTCCAAATCATGTATTCCCAAAGATGCATGTACCCCTATGTTCATTGCAGCATTCAAGGTGGCCAAAATATGTTAAAAACCAAAGTGTCCTGTGATAGAGGACTAGTTAAAGAAGAAGTGGTACGTATACATAATGAAATACTACTCAGCCATAAGAAATGATGAAATACCGTCATTTGCAAAGACATGGATGGACCATAGGGATATTATGCTAAGTGAAATAAGTCAGTCAGAAAAAGCTAAGAACCATTTGATTGCACTCATATGTGGGATATAAAACTGAAATTTGTGAACACAAACTGCAGTATAGTGGCTGTCAGAGGGAAGAGAGTGGGACATGAAGAGGGTCCTAATATAAAGTAGAAGATTTGAGTTTGGGTGGTGGGCACACAGTGCCATATACAGATCTTATAACATAGAAACCCACACCTGAAACATAGATGATCATATTAACTATCATTCCAATGAATTTAATAAAAAAAAGAGAAAAAAGAAAATTAACATCTTCTTCATTTTAAAATGCTTTTAGCCAAGATTTACTTATAATTAAATTAACAAGTTGGGTTGTTGTTGTTTTGCTATTAATGTACTGTTATTTTTTAAATGAATTTTAGTGAATAGGCCATAAGTTTGAAAAAATACTGTTGAAATTTTGTGATAAATAAATATTACATATCTACAGCAATAGTCCACATATTTAAATTCAAGAGTTTTAAACAATGTTTGGCGAATGTTTAGCATGTGATCACACTGCATTTGACTGGTGGAGTGACTTTCTGCAGCAGTTTGAACGCATGCCATTGATGTTCCCACATGTGCTAAGCCCCACCTCCTCCGTGTGCATTTATTTACTCCCAGTGACTGGTGAATGCATGCCTTTACCGGATCTATTCAGTATAATCTTAAAATTGCTGTAATAAATAAAGAAAACTTTTCTGTTAAACTTTTCATACATAACTTTAATTACACAAAAGTGTTTACATAAGTGAAAACAGGTAAACTAACTGGCCAATTTTTTAACATATGCATTTAGAAAACCAATTTTCCACTTCAACAGATATGCCCTTGCTCAAATCAGCCCCTTATACTGAGGTTTTACTGTATTAGAATAAGCAATATCTCAATATTTCTTGAGTAATAAGAAAACATTGATCCATTGGCTTTCAGGAACTCTATAGAAAAGTGAGGAAAATGAAATCTTTGGAATTAGAATTATTTTTGAATTCCAATAAGCCTTTCCTGTTTGACTTGGAGAAGTGACTTCTCAAAATTATAGCTTATTCATCTTTAAAACAAAGAAGGTATTTCTTAGTTATGAAACAAAATGTGAGATTATAGCTGATCATTTCCAATAATGCATGTCCATTATGTTGAATGACATACGCTTTGTAGAAAAAAATAAATACCTCTGATTTCTTAAAAATAAATGTTTCTTTTCTTATTCTAGACTAAAGTACTATTCATCTTGAAATATATTATTTTTTGAAAGATAAACCTCATGGATTTTTATAGCTTTTTGTAAAATTTGAGAAGGTATACTTGTATGACCCATAATTATTTTTAATTTTTTTGTCTTTATTTTCCAAAGTTACATTTTTTAGGGGAGAATAACAAGTGATTTTGCATACATACTAGTTACATATCAAACAGGTAAATAAAGACTGGCATGTTTACAAGTAGCCTCATCTAACTAATTAATAGTTAAGAGTTAGTCCTATATTTATGATTTTTAATTTTATAAATTTTTATTTTAGAAAGTATTTTATTTGTTTCTCTTTTCCCCCCATTGACCCCTACTAAGGACCCCCCATCCCACCCCAGGCTTTCAGCACCCTACTGTGTGTATCCATAGGTTATGCATACATACACACAAGTTCTTTGGCAACCTAACAACCACCTCAGCCTGATGGGGCATTCAGAAAATATAAATACTCACAATTAAAAAATTATCTTGTGGTTCAGTGATTGAGTGTTGACTTATGAACGAGGAAGTCATAGTTTGATTCCCGGTCAGGACATATACCTGGGTTGTGGGCTCAACCCCCAATGTGGGGCATGCAGGAGGCAGCCAATCAATGCTTCTCTCTCATTATTGATGTTTCTATCTCTCATTTTCTTTCTCCCTTCCTCTCTGAAATTAATAAAGATAATTTAAAAAAATTATCTCAGCCCTGGCCGATTTGGCTCGGTGGATAGAGCGTCAGCCTGCAGACTGAAAGGTCCCAGGTTCAATTCCGGTCAAGGGCACATCCCCAGTGGGGGTTGCACAGTAGGCAGTTGATCGATGTTTCTCTCTCATCAATGTTTCTAGCTTTCTATCCCTCTCCCTTCCTCTCTGCAAAAAATCAATAAAATATATATTTTTTAAATTATATCATTTAAAGAAGTTCAAAAAATTGATGCAACTATTCAACTACTAGTAAATATCGAACTAAAAGAATATCATGTTACAAATATACCATGTCAGTTGTATCTAATGTCAAATTTCTAAGTGCTTTTAAAAAAGTCAATTTTCACAGAACATTCTTTATATGCTGTAATGATACTGTCATTTACATGCACTACACATTGCATCCTATTGTCGCTCATTTTTAGAAAAGTAAGCTTAGGAAAAAGAAACATCAAGTGACCCAGGTTACTGCCCCATGACACAGACAGCCAGGGATCAATAGAATGGATGGAATTTAATTCAGGTCCATTTGATTCCATTTTCTGTGTTACATACATAACCCATGGATCCAGATAATTGCAGAAGTTGCTTTGAATGGCTGTCTATTATACCTTCTGCCTATTACCACTAGCTAGCAAGATATTTGCGGAGCTATAATTTATGTAGTTTTTATTATGTGGTTAATTCTTTTGTATCCTTTACATTTTAGAAATTATTATAAAATTCAAAAATCTTTTCAAATGACATTACTGTTCTTCACAGCATATCCATTTTAAAAGCACTAGGTGCCAATTTGAGTGGTGCAAATTAGCATAGACAGCATAATTTCATCCAAGAGTTGAATTTAACTTTGATCAAGCTAGGAATTTTAGGTTCACTTTCATCCTTATTTCATAAATAAATTTTAAACCACACACATTACACATTTCATTTCTCAAAAACTTTTGATAGTAAAGACAAATAATTATACTAGCTAATAAAAAGGTAATATGCAAAATAGGCATGACTCGGTCACAAAGATGGCCATCCCCATAGTCACAAGAAGGCAGTACCCAGTCTGGCTCAGCTCTGCCACTGAAATGGTCAGGCCTGTTAGCCAGGCATGTGGTGGGGGAGGCTGGGGGCTCCAGGGGTGGACAGGCCATCAGAGGGGGTTGGGGGTCCCCTGCTCAGGCCAGAGGCCTTTGATTGAGGCCTCAGGCAAGGGCAAGGGTGGAGCTGGTGATCAGGGGGATGTGAGGGTGCCTTACTCAGGCATAAGGCCTGGGCCAGAGGCCTCAGGCCTGGGCAGAGGCAAGGCCAAAGATCACAAGGGCTTGGGCTCCATAGAGCCAGGAATCAGAGGGGCAGGGTCAGAGCCTGCAATCAAAGGGGTCTGGGCACTGGTGGAGCCGGCAAAGCAGGGGTCTGGGAGTCCCCTACACAGGCCTACAGCCTTGGCCACAGGCTGCCAGTGGGGCAAGGGCAGAGCCGGTGGTGGCAGGGGGCAGGATCAGAGGCAGTGGTCGCAGAGGCCTGGGCTCTGTGATGCTGGTGATTGGAGGAGATTGGGAGTCTTCTGCCCAGGCCTGCAGCCTCAGCAGAGACTGCAGGCCTGGGAAGGGTCAGAGCCAGTGATGATTGTAGTGGTCTGGGGGTCCCCTGCCCAGGCCTGCATCCTTGGCCAGAGGTTACAGGTCTGGGCAGGGGTAGAGCTGGGATTGGAGGTGCAAGGGTGGAGCCAGTGATCAGAGTGAACTACAGAGGAAACACCTTTTCTTACTGCTCATTGGCTAAGCTCCCTGTATGCCACTGGTAATATTCTTAGTAACTTGGGTAATACGAATCCAAAAAGGCTATCTAGGGTTTTTCCACCACACTCCTGGAGAAAAAAATGAAGGTCCACTGCTGGAGGGCTAAGAAATGTCATATCCTGCCCTAGCCAGTTGGCTGAGTGCATAATGCCTCAGCCTGCTGACTGCAGGGTCTGGGTTCAATTCTGACCAAGGGCATGTACCTAGGTTGCAAGATCCTCTCTGGCGGGGCCCAGGTCAGGGCTCATGCTGGAGGCAACCAATCCAAGTGTTCCTCTCACTTTGATTTTCTCTCTGTCTTTCCCTTCTCTTCCACATTCTCTAAAAATCAATGGAAACATATCCTCAGTTGAGGATAAAAAAAAAAAAGAAAGAAAGAAATGTCATATCCTATGAAAGACACATTTTGAAAATGCCTAAAGAATGTTGTCATTTTTTCATGGTGAAGGCACTGGAGTCCATGTTGAGGAAAACACCTTGGTGACTGCGGCAGCGAGGTGATGGGGCTGCAGCAGCGGGGTGATGGGGCTGGTGGCTTCGCTGATTAGCCTGGTTGCCTTCCACAAAGGGAGGCCAGACTGTGGCTTAGGCCCATTCCCCAAGTGGAGCAGGGAGCGGGCCTAAGCCATCAGTTGGACACCCCCTGAGGGCTCCCAATATGTGGGAGGGGGCAGGCTGGGCTGAGGAACCCCCCGCCCCCAGGCACGAATTTCATGCACTGGGCTCCTAGTTAAAGTATAATTGGTAATCTCTCTCTAAAAAATAATGAAACTAGGTTATATTTGTTTTCATTTCTATTGAATGTATAGCTCAACTTTTATTAACTTTTGGATAATGTGTTTTGTAGGTAAAGTCATATGAAAAAGTCAAGTAAAATATAACACTTTCACTTATTATTTCCTATTATAAAGTACTACGGGCCTGGTGGAAAAAATGTGTGCACTTGGGAGGTCCCTCAGCCCGGCCTGTTCCCTCTCGCAGTCTGGGACCCCTCAGGGGATGTCCACCTGCTGGTGTGCCTGGCCAACCTGGGTGAGGGGCTGATGGCTGTTTGCATGCTGGCCAAGCTCCCAGTGTGGACCCTCACCCCATTGGGGTGTGGCAAGCCTGAGTGATAGATTGAGGGCCATTTTCAGGCTGTCCACAGTCCATTCAGGGTTTAGGTCCCTACTGGGGTACCTGGGCAGCCTGAGTGATGGGCTGAAGGCTGTTTTCAGGCTGTGCACAGTCCATTCGGGGTTTGGGTCCTACTGGAGTACCTGGGCAGCATGGGTGAGGGTCTGAGGGCCGTTTTTCATGCTGCCCACAGTCCCTTCAGGGTTTGGGTCCCTACTGGGGTACCTAACAGCCTAGGTGCAGGGCTGAGGGCTGTTTTCAGGCTTTCAGGCTGCCCAAAGCTCCCATTTACCCAACGTCCCAGCAAGGCTGGCTGGAATCTGGTTTCTGGGGTTTATTTATCTTCTATAATTGAAACACTGTTGCTTTAATCCCAGGCCTAGGCAAGTAACGAAGCCTCCTGTTGGCTGCAGCTCCTTGACTTCTATAATTGAAACAATGTTGCCTTAGTAGAGGCCCAGCCAGCCTAAGCAGACAGTTTGCTCCATCGCTGGTGCAATGGAAGCCTCCTGTTTGCTTCAGCTCTGTGGCTTCTATAATTGCAACTATGTTGCCATGAGCAGAGAGAAGCCTAGCCGGCCTAGGCAGACAGTTTACTGATGCAACGGAAGCCATCTGTTTGATCTAGTTCCGTGGTGGTTGGCCTCCATCTTGGCTGGGTTAATTTGCATACAGCTGCTCTGATTGGTTGGTGGGCATGGCTTAGGGATCATGGAGAAACAGTCAATTTCAATATAACCTTTTATTAGAGTAGATAACTCTAGACACATAAAATAGCAATATTGATCATGTCTATATCATTGCAACATTGTCATTGTTTTCAGAAAAGATTATAATACCCAACTTTGAGCTCAATGGCCTCTTATATAAGTTTTTTAAGATATAGTTTCACATATTTAAGCAGTCTAAATATACATAGGGACACCTAGTAATAGAGAGTAATAGTTCAAATTCACAATGAGATAAGCAGCACTGACATTAGTGCTGTAATCCATTTTGCTTGCATGCACCTGTGTGTGTGTGTGTGTGTGTGTGTGTGTGTGATAAAGGAAAAGTTTAGCTGTGATGATGAGTGCAGAGTTCATATAACTGATATTATTTCAGTAATCCAACTGTAGATCTTGTGAAGAATTACAAACAGGCTCTGCTCTCTGAATTTCAATAATAATGAACAAATTTATTTCATGCTATGAAATTAACATTTGAATTCTGTCAAAGCTGAGTATGTGTTTTCCTTGGGCCTGACCATTACATTGTATTTAAGAATAAAACATTCTGGCTTGTAATCAAGCTTTTCTGAATGCAGGTTTATCTCTGTCTTCCATAAATTTAAACCTAAAAATTAATTATGAGGAAGTCCATGGAATTGTATTGAAGTCTTACTTGGTTCATGATTAACCATAATTAAAACATTTTCCATTTGTTTATTCATATATAAATAATAATAAAGAAGCTATTTTCACTAATATTCAGTTTTTTTTCCTGCAGCAATTCCAATTAAAGCACTCAAGAAAAGAACCTAGCCCTAGCCGATTTGGCTCAGGCATAGAGTGTTGGTCTGCGGACCCAAGGGTCCCAGGTTCCACTCTGATCAAGGGCACTACTTTGGTTGAAGACTCCTGCCTGGCCTGGGCCCCAGTCAGGGTGCATTTTGGAGGCAACCAATGTATGTGTTTTTCTCACATTGATATTTCCCTCTGTCTTTCCTTCTCTCTTCCACTTTCTAAAAATCAATGGAAAAACATCCTCGGGTGAGGATTTAAAGAAAAGAAAAGACATGGAAAGAAAAAAAAGCAATCTAATAAAACTATTTTATACATGAAAGCTCTGAAAACATTTAAAATCCATCAAAAATAGATATACTAAAATTAAAAGAGCGAAAACAAAATTACTTTTTGACAAGTAAGAGTATAAAGGAAAGCTATATTGCTTTTTTTCACTAGGAGATCACTATCCAGAAAAATTATTTTCTCCTACTGATTTTCATTGTGAACAAACAACCTTATTTTCTTTCAAATAAATATAATAGTTTAATATTTATATCTTATGACCTGTTCAGGAAACACAAATATAGTAAATTAGATTATTATGCATGATAATTCTAAAATATTTATACTGATAATTCAGTAAAAACATCCCTTTGTGTTGTCTTCCTAAAGATCACTGCCTATTGATAGGTGTTTTTAGATGCATTCAGGAACCTGTTCTTAATAAGATAGTGACTGAATGTCATAGATATGAGTGAGATTCTCTTGCCTTTTTCACTTGCTCCATTTTTAATGGAACCTTCCCAACATTAAAATATGCTCAATGAATATATTCCCAGAAGTGGGATTATTAGGACAAATGGGCGTTCCATGTTTAGTTTTTTGAGGAAACTCCATACTTATTTCCACAGTGGCTGCACCAGTCTGCATTCCCACGAGCAGTGCAGAAGGGTTCCTTTTTCTCCGCATCCTCTCCAGCACTTGTCGTTTGTTGATTTGTTGATGATAGCCATTTCGACTTTTTCTCAAATTTCGTACAGCAATCCATTTAGCATTTCTTATAGTGCTGGCTTTCTGATGATGAACTTTAGCTTTGTGTGTGTGTGTCTTTAGTTGACTGTCTATTTTGAATTATAGCCTGAAATCAGAAACAGCAATCAGAAAGGATACATGCACCCCTATGTTCTTAGCAGCACAATCTACAATAGCTAAGATGTGGAAACAACCTAAGTGCCCATTAGCAGATGAGTGGATTAGAAAACTGTGGTACATCTACACAATGGAATCCTGTGCTACTATAAAAAAGAAAGAACTCTTACCATTTGCAACAGAGCATGGATGGACATGGAGAGCATCATGCTAAGCGAAATAAGCCAGTTGGAGAAAGATAAATATCACATGATCTCACTCATTTGTGAAATATAATCAAAAACATAAACTGGTGAACAAAACTAGAGCCGGGGGGGGGGATATTTTAGAATATAATAGAAACAATCCTGTTTTTGCAGATCTCTAATATTTCCTACAATTTTTGTGATATCATCCTATGTTATTACAGTTTTGGTAATATTATTATACTTGAAATCTTTTTTTTCGTGAAATTTAAATTTTTATTGCATGCAATGTTATTATGTGTAAGATCATCTTTATTGAATAATTAGTATTTATTGCATATAACATTATTATATTTAAAATTGTTTTTCTTGAAATAAAAAATAATGATAAAATAAAAAATATGCTCCATGCTCTTCTGTTTAAAACAAACAAAACTTCCTTTTGGTTCCACTTTTTGCTTCAGAACTCTGCTACCCTTCCCTAACTTTTATTTATTTTATTTTCACTGAGACTATTTTATTTGAAAACAATATCAAGAAAAAAGAAAAAAAATTTTGATGTCTTTGCTGTTTCCTGATTCTGGAAGATGTGCAATATGCATATGCATGGAAATGAAGATATACACATATTAATTAATCCCATCCAAACTCTATAAACTATGTTTTTGTCAGCTATTCTTGTTTGTTTTTTGCAAGGTTTTTACCACTAGTTGGAAATACTAGTTGTTTACCTTTTGTTCAAAGTGCTCTTTCTAGCTTCTTATTTCAAGAGGAAAAGTCATGATGATAGTAAATTGGCATTGTCTGAGCAATTGGCCCACTTCTCCTCCTCCCTTCCTTTCCTTAAAGGATTATTGAATGCCCTCTGAGAAGTACATGCTGAGCATGCAGAGCAAAATCATACACATTTCCTGCTGTCCAGAAGTTTATTATCTGCTTAAGAAAACCGTTTTAAAGTTTTAAGCTAGAATATGACTATCATTTCAGAAAGATTCTCTTAACAACTTTGCAAAAGATAAAGGCAGTGTGGATTCAGGGAGACCAGTTTAGTGCCTGTTGAAATGATTTAGGAAAATATAAGGCAGATGGGGGGCAGACTAAGAAAGAAGCATTCTGGGGGTGGGGGGAGAAAAGATGAACCTGTATAGGGCACATATTGGAATCTGAAAGTGACCAGAGGAGAAAACAGCCTAAGACAGAAATCTGCACTTAGTACTTAGAGATATAAGAGGGACCATGATCAAGAAGTATCCCGAAAGCCAGTGGAGAAGAATGCCAACAGATGCCGGATCTACAGTGTTCACGAAAGTAGGATCAGTAAGGTAAGGCAAGCACCAGAAGATTTCGTTCAACTAGGGAGTACTATTGACAGTTTTCAGAAGTAGTTGTGGTGTTTGATGTTTTAGGCCTGGTTAAAGTATTTTTTAAATTTCTTTATTGATTAAATTATTACATATATGTCCTTATCTCCACAGTACCCCCCATCCCCCCCACACTCATACCCTCATCCCCCTGTGTCTGTGTCCAGTGGTTAGGCCTATATGCTTGCATATAAGTCCTTTGGCTGATATCTCCCTTACTCCCACCCTCCGCTACCTTCCCTCTGAGGTTTGACGGTCTGATCGATGCTTCTCTGTCTCTGGATCTGTTTTTATGCATCAGTTTATGTTGTTCATTATATTCCACAAATGAGTGAGATCATGTGGTATTTATCTTTCTCTGACTGGCTTATTTCACTTAGCATAAGAGTAAGTGGCAGGTGAGAAAATGAAGACAGCAATGGTATGTGTCAGAGGAATGGCCAGTAGAGAAGCTGAAATAATATCCTTTCCTTAGGAAGACATGAGAAAAATGGGCTGTTTGTAAGGTGAATATTAATGATTTTATAAAGAAAAGATTAAATGAGTTGCCATTTATTCATACTAGAGGCCCGGTGCACAAAAATTTGTGCACTTGGGGGATGGGGGTCCCTCAGCCCGGCCTGTGCCCTCTTGCAGTCTGGGACACCTCGGGGGGGATGTCCACCTGCTGGCATGCCTGGCCAGCCTGGGTGAGGGGCTGAGGGCCATTTTCAGGCTGCCCACAGCCCTTTCAGGGTTCGTGCACTGGGGGGTGGGAGGGCTGGTGAGTGCAGGCCTGGACGTTTCCCATTGGAGGGCCCACGATCACACACGCCTGGTGGGCCCCCAACACTGAGGGGACACACCTGGCTCAGATCTGGGTGGTGAGCCAGGGGCGGACGCTGGTGCAGGATCCCTCGGTGGGGCCCTGCTGCTGAGCAAACACACCCGAGGTGGAGCCGGGCAGCAGACTGGCTTTGGATTCTCAGCACTGTGCAGCAGATGCTCCTGCACACCCTGTGGAGGCCCCTGGGGGGCAGATGAAGGTAGCGGACCCTGGACGGGTGCTCCCACACACCCCTGAGGAGGCCCCCGGGGCAGAGCCAGGCAGTGGACCCACGATAGCTGCTCCTGCACACCTGGTGGAGGCCCCTGGGGGGTGGAGCCAGGTAGTGGACCCACGATAGCTGCTCCTGCACACCTGGTGGAGGCCCCCGGGGGGTGGAGCCAGGTAGTGGACCCACGATAGCTGCTCCTGCACACCTGGTGGAGGCCCCCAGGGGGCGGAGCCAGGTAGTGGACCCGGGACGGGCGCTCCTGGACGCCCTGAGGAGGCCCCAGGCCGGACCCCCCCCCCCCACACTGAGCTGACACACCTGGCACAGCTATGCCGGCAGCAGAGGCTCCCAGGGCAGAGCCGTCCTGCCAGCCTCCATCTTGGTTGGGGTAATTTGCATACAGCAACTCTGATTGGCTAGTGGGCATGGCCTTGAGCAGAGGCTCTGCCAGCCTAGGCAGGCAGTTGCAACACAAGCCTCTGGTTTGCTCTAGCAACATGGCTGCTGGCCTCCATCTTGGCTGGGCTAATTTGCATACAGCCGCTCTGGTTGGCTAGGAGGCATGGCTTGGCTGGTGGGCGTGGCTTAGGTGTCTCATATAAGAGACAATTTGCATATTACTCTTTTATTATATTAGATCTTTTTATTTAGTCCTATGATATATACTATTATGTTCTGATTGCTGGAAATGACATGTATGGCACAATGAACAAGAAAGAGGTCATTGCTTTCATCAGAAGGATTAAGAATAAAGTTAATGCACTAGATAATTTCAGAAACTGGTAACTTCTGTGGGGAAAATGTGGTAGAACTTGACTGGGAAGTAGGAGGATAGTTCACTTTGGTGACTTCATGTAAGACTTAATGAGGAGCTGAAATGTGAAATGCCTGAATGAGCAGGAGGTTTTGTGTGGGCTTTCCAGTGCAGAAGCAAAGTTGGCATGTGTGAGGAACAAATAAAAGTCAATTTTAAAGGAATAAGATCTATATTTTTAGAGATTCACTTATTTCCATATTTTTTTCATTTAATTTTACCAATATTCATTCACCAAGACCTTTACATATGTCAGAACTAGGAGCTGTGCACACATCAGCTGAGGGAACAATTTTTTACTATTTGCTCAGCTTCTTACTAGTTTAGTGAAAGAAAATGTATTAAAACTTTCCAATAAAAGCTCAAATTATTTCACTAAAAATTCCTTTCACTACTGAAGGGACACTAAAGTAGAAATAATTGCCTAATACAAAGGCCATACTATCCCCAAGTTCAATGAAAAAAAAAAAAAAAAAACCAACCTGTGATGCTCAAAAGTGATAGAACCCTAGGAAGAAATGTTTCCTCATTGCTGCCAGTCTAGGTCTACTGTCATTTTTGGACAAAAGCCTCTAGCTCTTTCTTCCTGATTATCTTTGAAATATGGATATAATGAAAACCAACAGCCATTTACTACTTTATCAGTCTATTTTGTTTACAACCAAACTATCTTTCTTCTGAAAAACCCTTTCATTTTTTAAATAATGCAAGTTGCTTGCAAATTTTTAAAAATATTTTTGGACCATTCAATGCTCCTCATTTCTCTGTCATCCCATTTCTCAGTTTAAATTTATGAATCTCAGTTTGAATACAGTTCCTTTTAACCCATGACAGAAACCACTATGCTTGAATTATCCATTCCTCACTTCATTTCTTTTTTCTCTAGTCAGGTTGGAAAATATGTACAAAAGCTGACAATGACTTACATTTCGTTACTCCCAAGAAATTTTCTGTTGTTTTTATCTCATTTTATTACAGAGCAAAATTTATGGTACTTGGTTGCTCCTTACCTCATGATAATTGTGGTAGCCATAGAAAATGGACTTGTGTCCAAACTATAAGGAGTGAAAATGTATAATTTTTACTCCTTCAGCTCATACTTATCTTGAAAGCGCCCTGGACAACTGAGAAAGGCAAAGGGGCAGAACGTAGCCATGTATTACTTACAGGGCCTCCTCTAGCAGCAATCTTTGCTGCATGGATTGCTCTGGAGTAGTGGTTGGCTCTGATTATGCCAGTTCCATACCACAGTCTGCCAGTTTCCCTTGTATAAACCTGCTTCCACCACCTTTTGTTTTAAAAATATTACTTCTCCAAAACTTTGTGACCTCTAACTTCATCTCAGCGCCTGTTTCCTAGAGAATCAAACCTGCATCTATATGTTATTCACCTGGACCTACCCATTAGTGTGCTTGCTGACTTGAACTGGCCCTTCAGAGCTGATTTTTACATTTGTGTGTATTTTATGAGCCATTTATTAAACACTAGGGGACCGGTGCACAAAAATTTGTGCACTGGGTGGGGTGGGGGGGTCCCTCAGCCCAGCCTGTGTCCTCTCACAGTTTGGGACCCCTCCGAGGATGTCCACCTGCTGATGTGCCTGGCCAGCCGGGTGAGGGGCCAATGTCTGTTTGCAGGCTGGCCAAGCTCTCCAGTGGAGACCCTCACCCCAGGGGGTGTGGCAAGCCTGGGTGAGGGTCTAAGGGCAGTTTTCAGGCTGGCCACAGCTCCCACTGACCCTCCGGGCCATCAGCCTGGGAAGCGATAGGGTGGCACTGGCCACCCCATGGCCTCCCAGGAGGGGGCCTTGGGCCGGGCCCCCCAGGGCCCCACCTGGGAAGCGGATGGGGTGGTGCCGGCCACCCCACACCCCATGGCCTCCCAGGACGGGGCCTTGGCAGCTGGCTGGCTGGTCGCCGCCAGAGGCCCCCGCCTGGGAAGTGGATGGGGTGGCACTGGCCACCCCACATCCCACAGCCTCTGAGGAGGGGGCCTCGGGGTCGGCTGGCTGGTCCCGCCTCCCAAGGCTTCTGCCTGGGAAGGCATCGAGGGCTCAGGGCACTGGATGCCTTCCCAGGATGGAGGCTCCCATGATGGCGGAGGCCACAGCCCAGGAGAAGCCGAACACCGGGGCTGTGGCCTCCGCCATCTTGGCTAGGTTAATTTGCATACAGCAGCTCTGATTGGCTGGTGGGCGTGGCTTACCCCATCCCAGAGAAACGGTTAATTTCAATATTATGCTTTTATTAGTTAAGATAGCCACTATAAAATTAAGTTATATAAACTTACAATAAACCAATAACATTAAAAAACATGAATATTGAACACTTATTAGTCTTGCATAGTTTACTACCTTTTCCTGTTATGCCTTTGAGGTTATTTAGGTCTATAATGTCCTATGGCATTCTCTTCCCAACTCTACCTTCAGTGACATCACTTTTACTTTAAAATAAACCATAGTGAGAGTGTTGACACAACAGGGATTGATACACACTGCAGATCAGCTCCCTCACCCCTCTGCAAGTCAGTTGTTAAACATTTATCAGCACATCATGCTTATTCTCAGCTTCCTTTTTGAGTTTCCTCTTCTGGCAGCCTTCCCCATGTATTCTAAGCCTCTGGCTTTTGCTCTCCTCTATAGCTCTGCTTTTATGTTAGAGCTTCCACCTAACTCCATGATAGATAGATAAATAGACAATAGAGAGATAGATAACTAGATAGATGATAAATAGATAGATAGATAGATAGATAGATAGATAGATAGATAGATAATGATAGATAGATATATAGATAGATAGATGATAGATAGATGAGATAGATAGATAGATAGATGATAGACATAGGTAAATAGATGATAGATAGATGATAGATAGATAGATAGATAGATAGATGATAGATAGATACATGGCTAGATGATAGATAGAGATAATCAGCTTTCTAAAGCAAAGTTCCCAGCAATCCCTAGCATCTCCACAGAATGCTTTTGTCCTGGGGTGTTGGCACCTGAGCAATGCACCACAGCATCCCCCTGAGTGTTGCTTGGATAAGCGAAGTGTGTTACCAAGTGCATTGCCCCTCCTTGAAAGATGCTATGCCTTTCTTGGCTTTCTTAGCTACTTAGTACCCGCTCCTCTTTACCCCATTGTTACTTCTTTTCATTGGGTGTGTGTGTCTATATGGTGATTGTATAGGAAGCGTTGTTTATTTTCTGATGTGTTTTTCCCAACAGAATAAAAAAAACTTAAAGATAGGGCCCGTAAATCATTTACTATATCTCTCCAGTGCCTAGATGAGTCCATGGAAAATGTTAAAAAGTCAAAACAATGTATTCTATAACTAATAAATGACGGTTACAGAAGTATTTGCCTAAACAATCCTATTACTTCACAGCATAAGTATCAACCTGCTATATTTGAAACAGAAAATTAAGTACACTGTTACTGAACCATGAACCAAAAAGAGGTTTGACATCATCAATAAAATTTTTATTAATAGTGATACTGCTCTAGATTTTTAAAATATGTGCATGCAAACACAATAATTATGTTCATTCAAACTTATGTGTTGTGATTTACAGGAAGGGGAAAAAGCTTTCTACAAAGGAATTATTTGTCTCTAAAGATTATTTTCTTCCATTCCCTTTGATTTTCTGATAAAATTAATTTGTTTAGACAGGTGAACTGGATTCCTGAGACAAACTACCAGAATTAATCTGGTAAAATTTAGAGGAAAAATTCTCACAATTTCATAGTTTTTCCTTGCCAGTTAACTCTACATGTTATGTGAGGTAATGGAAGTTGTTTCATAGTATTGAAGATTATTTTAATCATGTAATGCTTATAGATTTATACTAACAGAAATATAGGTAATGTTTGAATAGTCTGATATGTTCTAACTGCTATAATTGCCTTGAAACTAGCATAGCTTGAAATGGTTATCAGCCAGTCAAATTGTTTCATTTGTTTTTGCTATGCTCCATTGGGCATCCTGCTATCTTTTAGTTAATATGAGCTTGTAAATATGCCATGAGCTGTTCAAGAAAAGAACTGATCTCTTATGAAGATTATCTCCAGGGAGAGAGAAAGATTTAGGGCACTACAAATCAATAAGCAAGTAGCTTCTAAAATATGATACAAATTGCATGACTATGTTTAACTGTATTATTTTTTTTATTTAACAGTTTCATATTGCTAGAAATACAATGCAAATACTTTGACATCCCATACTGATACATATATGAGATGTCTTAATAGGTATTTTTAATGTAGACTAACTGATAAGTGAAATGTAGAATGAAGGAGAGGTTTATACCAGTGTTCAATTCCTAATGCAGTGTCTACAATGTAGGGTGGTTCTGTTGACAAAATGCTGAATTTTGCTCTGAGATTTTTGAATATTTTAAATGCCCTTCTATACTTTATGTATATTATCCTGCTGATCTTTTTGTACAATGAATAATGGAAAACTCATAAATTTATAATTCCACAGGACAGAAATCATTTTAATGTACATATGTTTAGAACACATTAAAATAATGAATTACTGAAAATTACAAAGGCACAATTAATGAATAACAATTCATGTTATGTACTCAAAGTTGTATTCTTTTTTTTCTCTGTCTTTTTTTGTTTTTCTTCAAAGTTTTATTCTAAGACTATAGTATAAAGAGCTATTTGTAAAATTATTTAATATTCATAAACATGTACTATTTATATTCTTAATATCAAGGGAATTCTAGCCTCATTGGGATATATAAAAATGCAAATATGTGCATATGGCTAACCAATAATTTAAAGTTTAAAAATATCCTATCTCTAAATTCCTGTGAGAATTATATACTGTTATCTAGAAGAAAAAATTCCTTGTAGTCTCTTCTATTTGGGTTTGTGAAATCTCCAAATAGCTTTAATAGTCTGCCTCAACATCTGGAGAGGGGAAAGAGGTTTGCTGCGAGGTAATGTTTGAAGCCACCAGCATGATGCTTTAGCAAATGCTCCCTCTGTCCTTTTTTCATGATCCGTCCGAATGGAGCTGTTGAAAAGCGACACAAGTCTATCAGCTCCTCCCTCTTTGTTTCACTTCATCTTGATGAAAGGAACAACTTTTCTATTATTTTTGAGTGTTAGGAGGAGACAGTCTATATATAATTTTTTCTATAGAAGAAAAGTATGCATCTAGCTTTGATTATTACTAGAATATGAGGAAGCCACTGATTTTCATATTGTTACATGGAGGATATTTATTTTTTATTAAATTTATTGGAATGGCATTGGCTAATAAGGTTATATAGATTCCATGTGTACAACTCTAAAATACATTATCAGAATACTGTGTGTTGTGTGTTCACCCCCGAA
The DNA here is from genome assembly GCA_004026665.1 of Murina feae. NCBI lineage: Eukaryota > Metazoa > Chordata > Mammalia > Chiroptera > Vespertilionidae > Murina > Murina feae. The sequence continues at coordinate 23,201 of PVJC01019565.1, forward strand.
AGTCAAATCTTTTTAAAGTCACCATATATTTGCCCCCATTACAATTTACTACCCCTTTTCTCTCCAGTGACATAATGTTGTCTGGGTCTCTGAATTTTTGTTTTCCTTGTTTGTTCATTTGTTGCTTCAATTTTTTGAGTAAAATTATATGGTCTTTGACTTTTTTCTGTCTGACATATTTCACTTAACATGATATTCTGAAGATTTGTCTGTTGTTGAAAATGGAAGTATTTCATCCTTTCTTGTGGCTGAGTAATATTCCAGTGTATATACAACAAGTGTTGGAAAGGTTGTGGAGAAAAACGAACCGTTAGTCACAGTTGACGAGAAGGTAAATTGGTACAGCCACTATGGAAAACCGTGTGAAGGTTCCTCAAAAATTTACGAATAGAGTTACCGTATGATTCAACAATCTCTTTTCTAGGTATCTACCCCAAAAAATTGAAAACACTTATTCATAAAGACATATGTACCCCTATGTTCATTGAAGAATTATTCACATTGGCCAATACATGGAAACAACCGAAGTATCCTTTAATAGGTGATTGGATAAAGAAGGTTTGATGCCTATAAACAATAAATAGGGTTTTAACCCTAATAAATATTAGTTGTATTTTTCTAATTTTGAAAATTAGAAGCACAAGCACTTTGAGATGTTCTAGAAGTGAATAAGACATTATTTTAAATCCACAATAAAACTGAGATATATTAGGACTATTCAGCTCATTATGAAGAGTGCAGTGCTTCTATTTCTCTTGCAAAACATATCCCTAAGTAATAATATAAAATAGTTGAGCCAATGAAAATGAATCCAAGTTTATCCTACATGCACCCAAATAAACACTAACAATTTTTCTTTCAATGTCTTAGTCTTCCTGGGGATGGGTAACTGGAGTGACTTTGCAATGTTAGACATTAGACAAGAAAGTGCTATTTATTACTTTTATTTTATTCATTTTTATAACTATATAACTATATATATATATATATATATATATATATATATATATATATATATCCCTTCTGCTGTGACCTTCGTGGCAGGGTTCAGGATCTGAAGGAGGAGCCGATGCACAAATGAGAATTCTATACAAGAAATGTGAATTTAGAAGGCACTGGGGGTCAAGTGGAGCCTCTTTCATGTAGAGGCACCCCGAGATCTGGCCTTGTCCGATTTTTATTCAGTTTTAGATACACATCTTGCCCTCAGTAAAGCACAGCACACACATAGCAGACAGACAGTCTCAAAGGTCAGTAAGGATCAGGAAAGTCCAGTAAACATTTACTTGGAGGCTATCAGGTCAGGAAATTGCTTTGAGCCACCACTAACTCAACAGGAACAATCAGTGTCTAATATCAGCCCTGCCCCAGGTCCATCGGCCTCCTGGGTTCCTCGGTGCACACTCATGACAGTATTGGCAAGCAATGGCTTTCCACACCCCTCTTCCAGGCCCCCCCTCCATCTCCTTCTCTCCTCTCTCTCTCACACACTTTGTTTTTTTTTAATTTAAATTCTTTATTGTCTAAAGTATTACACATGTCCCCCTTTTCCCCCATTTCCCTCTCCCCAGCCACTCCCACCTTCCAGCACATGCCCTCACCCCCCTACAGTCTGGATCCATTAGTTGTATGCTTATATGCATGCATATAACAAGTCCTTTGATTGATCTCCTACCCTCCCCTCCCACTCGCCCTGCCTTCCCTCTGAGGATTGACAATCTGTTTGATGCCTCTATGTCTCTGGATCTACTTTTGTCCATCAGTTTACATTATTCATAATATTCCACAAATGAGTGAGATCATTTATCTTTCACCAACTGGCTTACTTGACTTAGCATAATGCTCTCCAGGTACACACACACACACACACACACACACACACACACACACACACACTTTAAAAATGAGGGAGACATAAAAACATCGACCAGACTGTCAAACTTCAGAAGGAAGGCAGAGTGGGAGTGGGGGGAGAGGAGATCAATCAATGAACTCATATGCGTATATGCATAATCCATAGACACAGACAATAGAGTGGTGAAGGCTGGGGGAGGCGTGGCGGTGGGGAGAGATCAATGGAGGAAAGAGGAGACATATGTAATACTCTCAACAGTAAAGATTAGAAAAATAAATAAATAAAAAATAAAATGTTGAAGATTTTAACGTATTTCTCACCATGTGATCTACCTGGTGAACAAAAGAAAGTGAGTTCAAAATGATAGGCTGTATATTCTAATGCACATATAAATAAAATGCATCTTTCTTTATTGTCATTCTTTCTTCACAATCCCAAGCTCACTGCTTGGGTTATTCTCTCCCTCTACACGCAATGTCACTGTCACTTCCTCAAACACTCAAGCCTTGTTTACAAGCTAGCATGTAATCCTCAACCTTTTTTTTCTGGGCTCAAATAATTATATTCAAAGGCAGGATTTTATAAGCTGTTTGCTTGGGGGTTTTTTGGTAACAAAATAATATATGTAATTTTTTAATCCACTTGATTTTCTTTTTAACTTTTTCAGTTACAGTTGACATATAATGTTATATTGGTTTCAGGTGTACAACATAGTAACTTTGTAGTAACCTAAAAAGTGATCACCCAGAAGTCAATTATCCATCTGACACTATTCATAGTTATTAAAGTATTATTGACTGTATTCCCTATGCATTCTGTGATGTCTTTATATCTGGCATTGTACTTCTTAATTACTTCACCTTTTTCACTGACTTCACAACCCCCCTCCCATCTGACAACTATTAATTTGTTCTCTGTATCTATGAGTTTGTTTTTTCTGTTTTGTTTGTGTGTGTTTTGTTTTTTAAATTTCACATATAAGTGAAATCATGTGGTATTTTTATTTCTCTGTCTGACTTTTTTCACTTAGCATAATACCCTCTAGTTCCATCCATGTTGTTGCAAATGGCAAGATATCTCTTTTTTTAATGGCTGAGTTACACTCTATATATGAAATGTAAATAAATATATATATATATACTAGGGGCCTGGTGCACAAAAATTTGTGCACTCGGGGAGGGGCGGGGGGAGGGTCCCTCAGCCCAGCCTGTGCCCTCTCGCAGCCAGGGATGGCTTCTTGGTCGTGGGACAGCCCGGGGCACTCCAGGGCTCAGGGTATGGTAGGCTTCCCCCCATCATCACTGGTGGCTCAAAGAGCCTGGGCTCCAGCTCGGGGCCCCCCCAAGGCCGTGGACAGGAAACCCATCCAGAGGCTCCACAGGGAGCAAGACTCCCACCTCGGAGCTGGCCTCGTTGTCTGGCCCCAGCAGCTCAAAAAAATCCAGGGTCTCAGGGACCTTGTCTAGGTCGCACAGGTTTACACTGCACCCTGACAGGGCACACCCGCCGCCCACCCTACCCCTGCCCCGATGACACTCGCCCCGCCCCTGCTGCCACCCACGCTGCACTGCAGCTGCTCCCTCCATGGCTGCAGGCCTCCATCTCGGCTGGGTTAATTTGCATACAGCCGCTCTGATTGGCTGGTGGGCATGGCTTGGCTGGTGGGCATGGCTTAGGCATCTCAGAGAGACAGTTAATTTCCATACTACTCTTAGAGTAGATATTAGAATGTTATCCATTTGTCTCTGGATAATCCATATTATATTTTATATAACAAAATAAAAAATTCTTCTAACTTATTTGATAGTACTCTATTTCATTTTTTATGACTGTATAATATGTTGTAGTATAGAGACAACATAGTACATCAAGCCCTTTAATAGGAATGTGTTTTGTTGTAAATGTTTTCTTCACAATTATTTAACACCTATCTTGCATATATCGCCCTACACCTTGGTGTCTTTATTTTTAATTGATAGATTCTAAGACTTGGAATATACTACTTCTCAGGCTGTCTATATTTTTAATTTTGATTTTAATTTTAATAGATTTTGCCTGACTAATTTCAAAACAACAACTCTATCTGCCATATCTGAGAATACTCTTAAGTCATATCTTGGGAAGCAACATATAATCCTCATTGGATTGTTTCTGGTCTGATATATTGAAAGAGCTATTAGTTTACCAGAATTTATTTATCTCTTATTATTGAATTTTACATCTTTACATGGTTATATTATGCTTTTTACTGTCATTCTTGTCAAAAAAGATATGTATTTCCATAACTAGCATTTCTCTGCTTAATGTTTTGTGGTATTTTTTGCCATACATAAGTGATTGACAGATATAGTAGATATAGATATCAATGTAGACATAGATACATGGGAAATGTTTTTTAAAGAATGATTTTATTTGACCTAAGTCTTTGGTTTAACTTATTATAAAATGTTAGTGATTCTTTGTGAATGAAACAAGAGACTAACTTCCATCTAAAAGATCATTAGCATTTAATCAAATAAGTAACCAAGAGCTGTGGTATAACTGCATTTAAGAAAAATAATGATTATAAATTTAATGTATTTTTAAAAATTATACATGAAAATAGCTTAAAACCCTAAAAAACAGAAAATGTAATAATGATCTGTACAAAGGCAAGCAACTATATTTTGGATTCTTACAAGAAATGTGATGACAAGAAGTGAACTGATGACAAGCATTCCCAATATCCCATCATTCAATTATATTGACCAAATAAGTGATAGAACCCCTCCCCAAATTATATTTATTCAGCAAGTTTACAGCCAGATAAATAAAAACCCCCCCCAAATTCTGAAACAAAATACCTGTAATGAGTTCATTGTGACTGAAATGCTACAACTACTGATAAATTATTTAGATAAATTTGTATATGTTTAGTACAACACTTGGTAGCAAATATAAAATAAATCCCCAAGGAAACTGTAACCATCCAATTACACTTTCCTTTTCTATCAGCCCAAAATGTGAAAGACTTTAATACTCATGAAATACATTTTAATTGACAAGATTGGAAAAGAGTGAGGTTATTTTTCAATGGGATGTATTAAAACACTGATGAATATAATAAAAATAAGTGACACACAAATAAGCCACTCTAGTTGGAAAATTGACAATTGAAGCCATAGATTAATTCTTATTACGATAGATTATTATTAGAAAAAAAAAAAAAATATATATATATATATATATATATATATATATATATATATATATACTTTATTGATTTTTTACAGAGAGAAAGGGAGAGGAATAGAGAGTTAGAAACATCGACAAGAGAGAAACATTGATCAGCTGCCTTCTGCACACTCCCTGCTGGGGATGTACCCGCAACCAAGATACATGCCCTTGACCAGAATTGAACCTGGGACCCTTCAGTCCACAGGCTGACGCTCTATCCACAAAGCCAAACTGGTCAGAGCAGAAATCTCTTTCATCCAACTAATTTAGATTCTGCTAATATCAAGGCTTGTCATAAGCAACATTTCTTCATATTAAACCAACTATAATAAATTCTAAATCCAGCCTTTGCAGGTATCTTGAAAAATGATCTTATCACAATTATTCTCTATGCTTGAGCAAAATATTAATAAATAATGAGGAAAAATTATCTTTCCAGGCATCTAAATATTCTATAGTGATATTGTAAACAAATTATTTTTGTAAAACATATGATAAGTTAAGGCAGCAATAGAAAATCTATATGTTTGTTGAATATATATGTCTACTATAATAAAAGAGTAATATTGAAATTGACCGTTTCTATGGGACGCCTAAGCCACACCTACCAGCCAATCAGAGTGGCTGTATGCAAATTAACTCAGCCAAGATGGAGGCTGGCTGTGCAACCATGGAGGCGGGTGCAATGCAGGTGTCAGGGTGAGCGGGGTGTGTGGGGCAGGTGACAGGCCGGGGTGTGTGAGGTGGGCAGGGTGCAATGGGCGGATGGCGGGTGGTATGTGTGTGGGGTGGGCAGGGCATGATGGACGGGTGGTGGGTGGCTGAGAGACCCCCCCAAGTGTACAATATTTTGTGCACCGGGCTCCCAATATATAGATAGATAGATAGATTTTCTGTACCTGGCCATGTGTTGCTGTGACTCAGTCTGGTTAAATGGAAAAGAAAGAAAAGAGAAAACACATGTTTCTAATATGTTTAATTGCACAATGCTTGTGGGTATACAATGTGCCCTCCCGGGGGGCTGCTCCTGGCACGCCATCGCTCCTTCACAACCCGGCTGGTCTGGCCTCGCACATGTATGCCTCTGCAGCTTGGGTCCCCCAGTGCCAGCTTGCACCCCTGCTCCCTTCAGGCAGTCTGTGACCCACACCCCGCACCCTGTGCCCTGCACCTGAAGCGGCCTGGCTGCTCCCGGCTCCTGCCAGCAGGGGTCCTTGCCAAGCTGCCCAAAAGCCAGAGGAAAAAAGAACCCAGGCCCCACTCTCACCCGCCACACTCCCCACAAGCCCTTGCCACTGGCATGGGGAGAACCGTGGCAGCTGCCCGTGCTCCGAGCCACAGCCCAGCCCCGGCCTGAGGCCCAGTACCATGCTGGCTGATATTTCGCAACATGATAATTGGCATGCCGATTTTCAATTGCAGTACGTGGGGTGGCATCCCTGGCAGATCGAGTGAATTCCAAAATTCTCTTGGGTAATTAACCGCTTCATCTGCTTCCATAACAGTGTCAACAGACTTGTATGAGACTGCCTGGCTTTGAATGTTAGACTGAATAATATTGTTAAGTTCGTAGCGTGTGTTGCTTTTACGTCCAACAGATAGTGCTGCTGTGGTGGTGGGAGAGGCTCCCACCACCACTGCTGCACTCTCCAGCTGTGAGTCCGGCTTTTGGCTGAGCGGCACTCTACCTGTGGGAGCACACTGACCACCAGGGGGCAGCTCCTGCATTGGGTGTCTGCCCCCTGGTGGTCAGTGAACGTCATAGTGATTGGTCAGTCCACGATTCTGTCAACTTGCATATTAGATTTTTATTATATAGGACTAGAAGCTCAGTGCACAAAATTCGTGCATGGGGG
>PVJC01019566.1:0-30082 GCA_004026665.1 Murina feae
CTCCATGGAGGACCCGCTCTCCCGCACACCTGGTGGAGGTCTCCAAGGGGTGGAGCCAGGCAGTGGACCTGGGACGGGCACTCATGGATGCCCCGACGAGGCTCCAGGCCGGACCCCCTCCCACTGAGTTGGCACACCTGGCACAGCTATGCCAGCTATGGAGACTCCCAGTGCAGAGCCACCCTGCCAGCCTCCATCTTTGCTGGGTTAATTTGCATACAGCCACTCTGATTGGCTGGTGGGCCTGGCCATGAGCAGAGGCTCAGCCAGCCTAGACAGGCAGTTGCAACAGAAGCCTTTGGTTTGCTCTAGCTCTGTAGGGGGCTGTAAAACTCCAGCTTGAGTCAAGGGAGAAGAACCGGGTCTAGGCCCAAGTCTTTTCTTTGTCCAAGCAGGAGGCCTGGTCATCCAAGAGGTGACACAAGGACAGTCACCCCTGCAAGGAAACCCTGTACGTGCGTGCAAGCACAAACAAGTGATTAGAATCTAGATTAGAAGAACTTGTGGTACGGTACATTTTCTGGTAAATATTTTTCTGACGCATAAGATAGAGGTCAAAGGAAAGGCAGCTCATCCTTGAAGGAGATAGAGACTAGGGATGACTTCAAGAAGCTGGCTGTACGCCCTGAATTGCTGTATAAAAGATTGTAGCTGCAAATAAAGAAGCGCTTCTCTCTGCCGACTGAGCAGAGATGGAGTCCTCCTGACCCCCACCTTTTTGTGTCTGTCTTTTTTCTCAGCCTCACCTCCTTACCTTCAGGACCTGTTCATGCCGGCAGGTTCCGGCATAGCTCCATGGCTGCTGGCCTCCATCTTGGCTGGGTTAATTTGCATACAGCCGCTTTGATTGGCTGGGAGGCATGGCTTGGCCGGTGGGCACAGCTGTGAGCAGAGTCTCAGCCAGCCTAGGCAGGCAGTTGCAACAGAAGCCTTTGGTGTACTCTAGCTCTGTAGCTGCTGCCCTCCATCTTAGCTGGGCTAATTTGCATACAGCCGCTCTGGTTGACTGGGAGGCGTGGCTTAGGTGTCTCGGGTAACGGTCAATTTGCATATTACTCTTTTATTATATTAGATTATGTGAATGGTTTCTCAAAATACTCTTTTTCTTGTGATGATGTGAGATGATACATTGCCTGTGGGATTAGATGAAGTAAAGTGAAAGATGAAGACCATGGTCAGGTTTCATTAAACATAAGCCCTCTGATATTACAGCCATCTGATCATCTAGATGACTGCAAGTGACTAAGGAATAGGTTAGCATATAGTGTATACAGTGTGCATACCATATTTAAGGCAGGACATTGCAAGTCTTCCTTATGCTACTCAGTGATAATTTAAAATTTAAGTGTTTATGGTATTTTTATTTAATCATTTTTTATCTTGTTTGCTGGTAACTGAAACCATGAGAAGTGAATCCACAGAAAAGGATAATTGCTGCACCTGCAAACTGAAGTGAACCTGACTTCAACTTTCCTCAAATATCTGGCTATCCTATATAATAAAAGCCTAATATGCTAAATATCTGGTTGACCAGTTGGCCAATCAACCAATCAAATCGTAAAATTCTAATGACATGCTAAGGCTGCTCAACCACTTGCTGTGACGTGCACTGACCACCAGGGTGCAGACAGTTGACTGGTTGACCAGTGGCTATGACACCCAAAGAGCAGACATTCCAACCCATAGGTTAGCTTGCTGTTGGGGTCTGGCTGATCAGAACTGAGTGAAGTGGACTGGACACGTCCTGGAGTCCTCCCCCGGTCCATCTCTTGCTGGTCAACCTCCTGTGTCTCTCCTCAGCCCCGATATTTCACCAGTGGGGTCCCTCGGCCTGGTCTGCATCCTCTTGCAATCCAGGACTCCTCAGTGGATGTTTGAGAGCTGGTTTTGGCCCAACTGGTACCAGGGACCAGGGACTTCACTAGTAAATGAATTCATGCACTGGGCCTCTAATAGTTCATAAAAGGAACATTTCTAATTTATTCAACCTCTGATTTTGAAGTAATAAGAACAGAGGCTCCTCTTTAACCTTCCTGGAAAGAACTTCACCATGTCTTCTCAGCTATAAAACATTAGGAATTTGAAACTTTGATATAAAGGTGTCACCTGACATCTGGTCCTATACAAATGATGGAAACCTCCAAACTAAATTAAATAGAGAAGCTTACTGACTGCTTTCTCCCAGGATGCTGGATCAAGACTATATTCTAGTTTAAGTAAAGCTTTCTCTTATATTTAGTTTATTCTGGCATGTTAACAGAGTTAACCTCTAGAATTTATTTTTTATTTTTTCAACATGTTTTTTTTTTGATTTTAGAAAGGAAGGGAAAGAGAAACGTCAATGATGAGAATCATTGATCGGCTGCCTCACTTGGGATGTAGCCTGCAACTTAGGCATGTGCCCAGATAAGAAATCAAACTTATCTCCTGGCTCATAGTTGACATGCAACCACTGAATCACACCAGCTGGGCAATCTCTGGAATTTAAAACAACTTTTTATTTTTTTAGGCTAGGAGATTTACTTCCTGAATGTGTTAAAAGCATAACTGATCTCTTTCTGGAACAAATATAACAATCCCCATGAATAAATCCATTAATGATATCTCTGTGGCGGGATTGGTTTGTGCCCTGACAGGATTTATATTTGTCTATGGTGGTTGTCATTCTTCTTGGGATTCTGAATGCCCAGATAGCTAACACATAATAGTGGAATTCATTTTAGGACATCTAACTGTGTCCTTAAATGTCCAGAAATAGATTAAGACAATTCATTGTTTAACTCAAAATTTACATTATTGAGTTAAAAACCATTCCAGGGTGCATTTATAATTCATGTTTTGTTTCTATTATCAGGTTTCTACTACCTTGGCTAGAACTAATTGTAAATTAAGCTGGAATCAGGAGTCTGTCTTTAAGTATTAACATATTGTAGAGTCAGATCCTAAAGCAATAGCTCCCCAGTAATACTTCTTAAACTCTGACTGAAGTTGCATTTGTTAATAGGATAGCCCTTTGATTATTTTATAGCTGAACTAGAGCCACAGTGCACGAAATTTGTGCACTTCATGGTGGCGGAAGGGGGGAGGGGGGTGGTGTCCCTCAGCCCAGCCTACACCCTCTTGCAGTCCAAGAGCCCATGGGGAATGTCCAACTTATGGTTTAGGCCTACTCCCTGGACATCCTTTGCACTGCTGTGGTAGGCAGGAAAGGCTCCTACCACCAATGCTGCACTCGCCAGCTGTGAGCCGGTTTCTGGCTGAGCAGCGCTCTCCCTGCAGGATCACATTGACCACCAGGGGACGGTTCCTCCGTTGAGCATCTGCCCCCTGGTGGTCAGTGTATGTCATAGTGACCGGTCATTTCACCATTCAATCGATTTGCATATTAGCCTTTTATTATATAGGATAGGTGTTTAGGCTGTTATCAACACCACCTGATGCACCTAGGTTAATACTTTTGGAGAAGCTGAAATTCAGTTACACAAGATCTACCAGCAAGCCACTTGGGTTAAAAAGATAACTCCTTCAATTGGGGTATTTTTTATTTAATTTTGGTTGATTTGGGTCTTAGAAATTATGTCTCCAAAGTACACACCATGCCTTGAAACTTATTCTGCTTACCGGTGCACTATATATTGAAAAGCTTTAAAGTATGTTCACATCCACTAACCAATAAGCAAACCATCTTCCTAAAGATGGTGATTCTGAAGCCATGATCTATAAATAAAACAGGAATTAAACAAAACTTACATGAGCTATGTGTACCTCACCAAAGATCACCAAAAGCTGCAGTGCTTTAGAGAGGCACTAATGTCTTAAATTTTGATCACATCTCTAAGTTAAGCATGGGTTCTGATTAAAAGTGTAATTTATTTTATTTTATTTTTTAAAGAAAAGACAACAGGTCCAAAGTGGAGTCAATTTTGTGAAATCCCATGTCAACTTTTCCCAGAAATATTACCTTTAACCAGTCAGTATCAAATATTTTTATCAGCTCTAGAGGATAATTGGCTGACACCATTCTGCATACTTTAGGAAGGCAACATGCCAGAACAATGATATACAAAATGTGGCCCTCTGGATCTTCTGATTACCTGCACAACATGAGAGGGCTGCCCAGAACACTGGGACAATGCTTGGCCACCTTCATGACAGCCTGGACTTTGAGATAATTTTAGTTGTTGAACATGTTCAGTGTTTTGAATAGTAATTATCGGCCCATTATGAGCACCAAGGGCATCCCAACATTTAGCACCACACTTCCAGGCCTGTATTTTTTTTATCCTTCTCTATCAGCCTTTCAAAAGTATTCTTAGCTTTGTTGCCTCTACGTAACTTTAAATATCTTATAAAGAGGAGCTCTTAAAACTCAGATTGATCTGAGCACAGAAGCTGAGGAGGAAGGGCTACCACATAGGTACATATTTTGTCACTGAAGAGACATGGCCTCTTTGGAACCCATTTCAGACTCACCAGGAAAGGAGCACTCTAATGAAACCATTTTGAGAAGTATTCAGAAGTTCTAGTTCAAGGAATTGTTGATCATAGTTGGTTGGTCACCATAGTATTCTCTGGTATTGCACACTCAAAACTAAGTGATTCTATCTTCTGGACCAAATTTCAAGATGCAGAGACTGAAAGATAGTATTAAACATTAATACCATCCAGCTTTGGCTGTAATAATTATTATAAACACATTATCTTTGGTAGCTAAAGTATGAAACCTTTCAAAAGGAATTGTATAGAAAATTTTCTTGTAAAACAAAATCCAGAGATTTCACAAAAAGCATAGGAAGGGACTCTGTACTGAGAGAGCTCTGTACTGAGAGTTTAACTTCCTCCTTGGGATTTCCCTAGGAGGAGGAAGGAAATTTCTTCCCAGAAAAAAAAAAAGCTCTTTTCCTTCTTCCTAGGATCTAGCCTTTTTCTTTTCCTTTCCTCTCCCACTCTTCCTACTTTCCATATCCCTTTTTCTTCTCCCAGGCATGTTGCCATTAGTTTCTTCTCTTACAAGCACTAAAGGTTTTTACTTTTATAACTTGTTTACTAAGCCCCTTTCTTTTAAAAATTACTTTTCCTAGTTCTGTAATTTACCCAATAAATGTTCTCTTATAGTTTGGGTCTTGCTCTGAATTCTTTCCTAAACAGAACCCAAGTACCAAGGTTGCTGAATCCAGGTTTAGTCTGACTCTACCAGACACCTGGTGCCATTCCCACAGTCTACAACACTATGAGTAGCTAACTAAAAACTGATAATTTGTTGGGTGTTGAAAAATAAAGTTTTGCTTTTCACCCATTTTTTTTGTCTTCAAATGCAGTCTATTTCTAGGAGCTTGATGGACTCTTTTCTATTGCTAGATGAAATTCTGCCCAAGTCATTGAATTAAGCCAATTTAATTTTGAAACTTAGTTGAAATTATGTTATTAAACAACTAGAAGTCCAGTGCAGAAACATTTGTGCACTTGGTGGTCCCTCAGCCCAGTATGTGCCCTCTCACAGTCTGGGAACCCTCAGGGGATGTCCACCTGCTGGCTTTGGCCCACTTCCCAGGCGATCAGGCCTAAGCTGACAGTCAGACATCCCTCTGGCAGCCCAGGAGCCCTCAGGGGATGCCCACTTGCCAGCAGGGAGCAGGCCTAATCTGCAGTCGAACATCCTTAGAGCTGCTGAGGAGGCAGAAGAGGCTCCCACCACCACCACTGTACTGGTAGTCGACAGCCTGTGGGAGCGCACTGACCACCAGGGGCAGTTCCTGCATTGAGCGTCTGCCCCTTGATGGTCAGTATGTGTCATAGTGACCTGTCATTCCCAGTGGTTCTGCTGTTAGGGTCAATTTACATATTACCCATTTATTATACAGGATAGAGACCTGATGGCTGGTTTGCCCTGAAGAGTGTCCTGGATCAGAGTGGGGTGTCCCACTATAGTGCCTGGCCAGCCTGGATGAGGGGCTGAGGGCTGTTTTTAGACTTGCCACATTTCCTTCAGAGTGGAGGTCCCTTCTGGGGTGTCTGGCCAGTCTGGGTGAGGGGCTGATGATGGTTTACAAGCTGGCCACACGCCCTTCAGGGAAGTGAAGTCCTGCTAGGATGACTGGCCAGCCTGGGTGAGGGGCTGATGGCTGTTTGTAGGCTGGCCAAGCCCCCCAGTGGAGACCCTTACCCCATGGGGGTGTGGCCAGCCTGTGTGAGGAGCTGAGGACTGTTTTCAGGCTTCCCACAGTCCCTTCAGGTCTGGTGAGTCCCGCTGGTGCCTGGCCAGCCTGGGTGAGGGGCTGATGGCTGTTTTCCCACCCAGTGACCCAAGCTCCCAGTCTCTCCTTTTTTGGGGGGAATTTACTTATCTTCTATAATTGAAACTTTGTAGACTTGAGCAGAGCTTCCTCCATCACCATGATTAATCCAATCCTCCTGCATGCTCCAGCTCCGTGGCTGCTGCCATCTTAGTTGGGTTAATTTGCATACGTGCTCCTGATTGACTTGTGGGTGTGGCTTGAGTGTAGCAGAGGGATAGTTAATTTACATGTTTCCCTTTTATTATATAGGACTAGGGGCCCGGTGCACAAAAATTTGTGCACTCGGGAGGGGTCCCTCAGCCCAACCTGTGCCCTCTCACAGTCTAGGATCCCTCAGGGGATGTCCACCTGCTGGCATGCCTGGCCAGCCTGGTGAGGGGCTGATGGCTGTTTGCAGGCTGGCCAAGCCCTACCAGTGGGGGGACCCTCATTCCACGGGGGTATGGCCTATCTGGGTGAGGGGCTGAGGGCTGTTTTCAGGCTGCCCACAGCTCCCATTGACCCAACGTCCCAGCAAGGATGGCTGGAATCAGGTTTCTGGGGTTTATTTATCTTCTATAATTGAAACTTTGTTACCTTGAGTGGAGGCCTAGGCAGGCAACAGAAGCCTCCTGTTTGCTGCAGCTCTGTGGCTTCTATAATTAAAACTGTTGCTTGAGCAGAGGCCCACTGGCCTAGTCAGGCAGTAACAATGGAAGCCTCCTGTTTACTCTAGCTCTGTGGCTGCTGGCCTCCTTCTTGGCTGGCTTAATTGCATACAGCAGCTCTGATTGGCTGGGAGGCATGGCAATGTCTAGTATTTAGGTCCTTTGTCCATTTTTTATTAGATTGTTTATATTCCTTTTGTTAAGTTGTATGAGTTCCCTATAAATGTTGGAGATTAAAACTTTATCGGTAATAACATTGGCAAATATATTCCCCCCATGCAGGGGGCTTTCTCCTTGTTTTGTTGATGTTTTTTTTTTTTTTTTTTTTTTTTTTTTTTTTTTTTTTTTTTTTTTTTTGCTGTGCAGAAGCTTTTTATTTTGATGTCCCATTTTTTTTTTCTCTTTAATTTCCAATGCCCTAGGAGCTGTATCTGTGAAGAAATTGTGTCGGCATGTCTGAATTTTTTTTGCCTTTAGATTCCTCTAGTATTTTTATAGTTTCCCATCTTACATTTAAGTTTTTTATGCATTTTGAGTTTATTTTTGTGAATGGTGTAAGTTGGTGGTATAGTTTCATTTTTTTTGCATGTATCTGTCCAATTTTCCCAACACTATTTATGTCTTGACTCCGTTATATGTTCTTGCTTCCTTTTTCAAATATTGAGTGTATTTTTTGGGGTTGATTTTTGGGTTCTCTATTCTATTCCATTGATCTATATGTTTGTTCTTGTGCCAGTACCAGGCAGTTTTGAGAACAGTGGCTTTGTAATACAGCTTGATATCTGGTATTGAGATCCCTCCTACTTTGTTCTTCTTTCTCAGGATCATTGCCGCTATTCAGGATCTATTTTTATTCCAAATGAATTTTTGTAGAGTTCGTTCTACTTCTGTGAAATATGCCGAAGGTATTTTAATGGGGAGTCTTGTTGAATTTATAGATTGCTTTGGGTAGTATGGACATTTTAATATTGATTTTACCAATCCATGAACATGGTATGTTCTTCCATCTGTTTATGTCTTCCTCTATCTCTTTTTTTCAGCGTCCTTTAGTTTTCAGAGTAGAGATCTTTTACCTCTTTAATTAAATTTATTCCTAGGTATCTTATTTTTTTTGGTGTGATGGTAAATGGGATTGCTTTTTTAATCTCTCTTTCTGTAAGTTCACTATTGTTGTATTGAAATGTCATAGATTTATTGTCATTAATTTTGTATCCTGCTACATTGCTGAATTCATTTATTAAGTATAATAATTTTTTATGAAGTCTTCAGGGTTTTTTTTATGTACAATATCATGTCATCTGAAAATAAGGACAGTTTTACTTCTTCTTTTCCAATTTGGATAATTTTTATTTTTTCTTCTTGTCTAATCACAATGGCTAATACTCCAGTACAGGAGTGGTGAGAGTGGGCGTCCCTGTCTTGTTCCTGTTCTAAGGGAAATGATTTTAGTGTTTGCTTATTCAGTATGATGCAGGCTGTGGGTTTGTCATTTAAGGCTTTTATTATGTTGAGGTATGATTGTTCCCACCTTGCTGAGAGTTTTTATCAAAAATGGGTGTTGGATTTTGTAAAATGCTTTTTTGCATCAATTTTTTTCTCTCAATTTATTTATGTGATGTATCACGTTTAGTGATTTGTGGATATTGTACCATCCTTGCATCCTTGAGATAAATCCTACTTGGTCATGGTATATGATCTTTATGATGTACTGCTGAATCTGATTTTCTAGGATTTTGTTGAGTATTTTGGCATGTATGTTCATTAGAGATATTGGCCTGTAATTCTCTATCATTGTGTTGTCTTTATCTGGTTTTGGTATTAGGGTAATGCTGGCTTCATAGAATGAGGTTGGAAGTGTTTCTTCCTCTTGTAATTTTTGGGATGATCTGAGGAGGATAGGTTTTTAATTCTTCCTTGAATGTTTGGAAAAGCTCCCCTGTGAAGCCGTCTGGCCTCAGGCTTTTGTTTGCTGGAAGCTTTTTGATCACTGCTTCTATTTCTTCTATAGTTATTGGCCTATTGAGATTTTTAGATTCTTCCTGATTGAGTTTTGGAAGGTTGTATTTTTCTAGGAATATGTCTGTTTCTTCTAGATTGTTTAGTTTGTTAGGATAGAGTTATTTATAGTGTTTTTTTTAACAATCCTTTGTATTTCTTTGGGGTATGTTGTTATTTCTCCTCCTTCATTTCTGATTTTGTTTATTTGGGTCCTCTCTCTTGCTTCTTGGTGAGCTTGGCTAGAGGTTCATCGATCTTGCTTATCCTTTCAAAGGACCAGCTCTTGGTTTTGTTGATCTTTTATATATATATGTGTGTGTTTGTGTGTGTGTGTACACATATATGTATATGTATGTGTATGTGTATGTGTATGTGTATGTATATGTATATGTATATATATGTATATATATGTATATATGTGTGTGTGTGTGTGTGTATATATATATATATATATATATATATATATATATATGTGTGTGTGTGTTTATCTCCACTCTAATCTTTATTATTTCCTTCTCTGCTTACACTGGGCTTTTCTTGTGACTTCATTATTGGTGTGTAGAAAAGCCATTGACTTCTTGAAGCAGGGGATCTCCCAGGGGTGAGGATGATGGAGCCCCTAGCGCTAGGATGTTTGTATACACGACTCCGGAGACCAGATTCTGTGATGCAGATCTAATTTTATTGAGGAAGTACAGCAGTATTTATAGGTGGAGGTGGCCAATCATAGAATGCCAAGTCTTCTTAGGGAGCCAATAAGCATAAAGGTCAGGATACTGTATAGGTGGCTTTAGGAGGGGCTCAGGCGGGCGTTGCCATCTTCCTGGTTTGCCAGAAAGACCTGATTTGCTGGAGTGTGCTCACAGCATTGCATCAGCCACTGCACTGAGATAAATCTCCTGAGCTCTACCTACAACTTCTGGGTGTTAATTTTGTATGCTGCTACTTTGTCAAGTTCATTTATTAATTCTAGTAGTTTGTTGATGGAGTCTTTAGGGTTTCCTATATACAATATCATGTCATCTGCAAATAATGACAACTTCACTTCTTTTCCAATTTGGATGCCTTTTCTTCTTCTTGTCTGATCGTTATGGTTAGCACTTTCAGTACTAGGTCAAACAGGAGTGGAGAAAGTGGGCATCCCTCTCTTGTTCCTGTTCTTAGGGGAAATGGTTTTAGTTCTTCCCCATTGAGTATGATATTGGCTGTATATTTGTCTAAATGGCTTTTATTATGTTGAGGTACCTTGTTCAGAGTTTTTATCAAGAAAGGGTGTTGGATTTTGTCAAATGCTTTTTCTGCATCAATTGATATGATTATATGCTTTTTATAGCATATAAAAAGTGTTTGCTAATGTAGTGTATCACGTTTATGATTTGTAGATATTGTGCCATCCTTGCATCTCTGGAATAAATCCCACTTGGTCATGGCATATAATTTATCTGATGTACTGCTGGATTCAATTTGCTAGAATTTTGTGAAAACATTGACATCTATGTAAATGAGTGATAATGACCTATAATTTTCTTTCTTTGTAGTGTCATTATCTGGTTTTGGGATTAGAACAATGCTGGCTTCATAGAAGGAGCTTGGTAATATTCCTACTTCTTGAATTTTTTAGAATAGTCAGAGGATGATATGTTTTAGTTCTTTTTTAAAAATATATATATTTCTTTATTGATTTCAAAGAGGAAGGGAGAGGGAGAGAGAGATAGAAACATCAATGATGAGAGAGAATCATTGATTTGCTGCCTCGTCCATGCCCCCCCACTGGGGATCAAGCCCACAATCCAGGCATGTGCCCCTGGCCGGAATTGAACCTGGGATCCTTCAGTCCGCAGGCCAATGCTCTATCCACTGAGCCAAGCTGGCCAGGGCTGTTTTAGTTCTTTGAGTGTTTGGTAAAACTCCCCTGTGATGTTGTCTGGCCCAAGGCTTTTTTTTTTTGGAAGTTTATTTTATTACTGCTTCAATTTCCTCCATAGTTATCAGCCTATTCAGATTTTTTTATTTTTCCTGATTGACTTTTGGAAGGTCATACTTTCTAGGATTATTTCCGTTTCTTCTACGTTGACCAGTATGTTGGGATAGAGTTCTCATAGTATTTTTTTAAATGATTCTTCATATTTCTGTGGTGTCTGTTGTTATTTCACCTCTTTTGTTTATAATTTTGTTTACTTGGGTCCTCTCTGCTTCTTGGTGAGCCTAGCTAGAGTTTCATCAATCATGTTTATCCTTTCAAAGAACCAGTTGTTGCTTTCATTTATCTTTTTGTATTGCTTTTAGGTCTCTGTCATTTATTTCTGCTCTGATCTTTATTATTTCTTTCCTTATGCTCACTCTGGGCTTTTCTTGTTGCTTTCATTCTAATTCTTCAAGTTGCAGTGTTCGATTATTTATTACCAGTTTTTCTTGTTTTTTTTGAAGTAGGCCTGTAATGCTATGAATTTCCTTTGCAAGACTGCTTCACTGTGTCCCATAGATTTTGGATTGTTCTGTTTTCATTGTCATTTGTTTCCAGGATATTTTTTATTTCTTCTTTTATCTCTTTGGTAACCCAATCATTGTTTACTAGCATGCTATTCCGCTTCCAATTTGAATTTTTGTGATTGTTTTTATTGTAGTTGATTACTAATATTATGCCATTGTGATTTGAGAAGTCATCTTCCATCTCTTTGAATTTGTAGAGACTGCCTGTGTCTCAAGTTGTCTATCTTTGAAAATGTCCCATGTGCACTTGAGAAGAATGCATATTCTGTAGCTTTGGGGTGGAATGTTCTGAAGATATCGATTAAGTCCATCTGATCTAGTGAGTCATTGCTGTTTCTTTGCTGATTTTTTGTCTACAGGATTTATCCAATTATGTTAATGGGTATTAAAGTCTCCTACTATGATTGTATTGCTGTCAGTCTCTCCCTTGCTGTCCTCCAGAAGTTTTTTTTGTGTGTATTTGGTGCTCCTCCCTTGGCCCATCCCTTGGGTTAAGTCTCTCCATTTCTCTAAGAGAGTTCAAAATCCTGGAAGCCCTCCAGCTCAAAGGGAGTCTCCTTTTCCCACACTCCCGTTAAGTCCTTGTTGTACCAGCAGCTTCTGTTGAAATCTTAACCCTTTTCAGCACAGTTGGAAATGGGAAATTTTACCAGGTTAATCTCCGGCCACTTTCACAGATCCCAGGGCCCATGCTTCTTCTTTTAACCAGAAAGCCAAATGCTTTAAGTCTTTTATTAAAAGTTGTAAAACACTCATAACCCACTGGGCAGCAGCTCAGGTATCAGGTCACGGTCTAGCATCCCCCACTTCTTGCTTATGCTTCTGCTTCTCTTGGTGGATGCAGGCAGTTTATATAGTTTCACCACCTTCTTTCACCTGGCTCTTATGGGCTCAATTTCATGTCTGTCTGGCATCTGCTTTAAGTCACTGGCATGGCTGTGGACTTCAGCTCCATCTCTCCTCTGCTGGCTCCGCGATTCAGTTTCTCCAAAGTTGCACCTGCTCCATGCTGTGCTCTGGGGATCTATTCAAGTCCTGTAGGGGTGTAGCAGTCAAAATGACCTCCTGACAGGACAGTTACTCACAATGTGCTGTCATGAGGCCGAGCATTGGGAGTCACTGCTCCTGAGTCCTGTACTTGAACCCACTCATCTTCTGGATCCAGAAGCCAGAAGCAAGAGCACCACACAGCTCTGCTGGTCTGACTGGTTCTGTGTGGCTGTGAGTCCATGTATTCTAAATTCTCCTATCTGAATATGCCCTGGCTGGTTCCTGCTTGACTCCTGCCCATTGTATTAACTGTTGGGAACTTAGTCTAAGTTCCTCCTTTATCCTCTGCTCAGTAACAGGTGTTGAATATGAGTCCATCTGCCTGGGTATGGACCTCCTAGAACTCCAGATCTTACATGGACAAGCCATAGAGGTTGTGGGTGTATAAGAAGGAGTCTTTATTGCTGAAGCCAGTGGCCATATAGCCATCAAGACAAGAAAAGTCCTCACAGCAAAGTCAGGGAGCCAAACTCTGGCTGGTAAATGCATATCTTTCCCATAAAGTAGCATCAGTCTCTACCCATAGCTTTATCTGAGCAGCTGCACCCAACTTCCTAGATTCACCGCCTCACATCAGAGCAGTATCTGAGCTTTTTGGCTCAGCAGCTTTTCCTATCTCTCCTGCCCAGTTCGCTTTCTAGAAGACTTCTTCACACATTCCATCCTGGCTGCGCTCTCTCCATACTCCAACCTACTAGCTGGTTAGTAACCTACTTGGATACCATTTAGACAAAGTAAGCTCCATGCCAATAGTTACATCAATCATATTGGCTACTGAAGGGCACAGTGTGCCATGTGGCCTTGCACCTGCTCATGGTATACTGGCCTGATTAGGATTCCCAGGCTCAAAGTCCTTGAACATCCCATTTAGGTACGTGCCCAGAGTGGTCTTTGATCATTTTGGTGTATTGATAATAAGGCCTCTGTGCTCCCACTGGTCTGGACTCTCTAGGAACCTGACATGGTTACCACACATTGCTAAGAGTCAGAATCAGGAGGCTATTAAGCTAAATTGCTAAACTGTTTTAAACTTGACTCAAAGCTAAGCCCATTTTGGACATTTATGGCTTTATCTTATCTTGTCACCCCTTATTCACATATTGGAACTAACCAATCCTTGTTAATCTAGCCCTTTGTTTGAATGAAAGAATTATCATTTGTGCCTTTATAAACTGTGCCTTTTTTTGTTCTCTCCAGGGAGCAGTTGAACTGCTACCTAAATCTGTGTCTCTTGGATTAAAAATTCTTTTGTTTGAAGAAATACTTTTTAATTTTTATTAGAGCCTTAACTTCTTTCATTAATAACTGTAGTAAAAATTTATTTGACTACTTTAAAAGCAAGTATTCTGTATTCATATAATACTAGGGGCTTGGTGCACAAAAATGTGTGCACTTGAGGGGGTCTCTCAGCCCGGCCTGTGCTCTCTTGCAGTCTGGGACCCCTCAGGGGATGTCCACCTGCTGGCATGCCTGGCCAGCCTGAGTGAGGAGCTGAGGAGTATTTGCAGGCTGGCCACAGCTCCCATTGACCCAAGGTCCCAGAAAGGCTGGGTGGAAGCAGGTTTCTGGGGTTTATTTATCTTCTATAATTGAAACTTTGTTGCCTTGAGTGGAGGCCACAGCTGGCCTAGGCAGGCATCACTAGCCTCCTGTTTGCTCTAGCTCCGTGGTTGCTGGTCGCCAATTTGGCTGGGTTAATTTGCATATCATTGCTCTGATTGGCTGGTGGACATGGCTCAGGTGTAATGGAGTGAGGGTTAATTTGCATATTACTCTTTTATTAGAGTAGATGCTTTTGAAATACTCTGCTCCCAATCTCTTTGTGTTTCATTGAGAAAATGAAAGCACTAGAGGTCTTTGCTTTATATTGAGTTCCTCAAGAGCAAGCATAAACATATCTTTGTTACTCTCTGGCACCAGAATTTTATAGGCCCATATTCTAATCTAATCTAATAAAGGCATAATATTGAAATTAACTGTTTCTCTGGGACGCTTAAGCCATGCCCACCAGCCAATCAGAGCGGCTGTATGCAAATTAGCCCAGCCAAGATGGCGGAGGCCACAGCCCCGGAGAAGCCAGAGAAGCCGGCAATGCACAGGCCACAACCCCCAGGGGAGGAGCAGGGTGCCAGTGATGGAGGCCTGGAAATAGATCCAGTCGTGGATTCCAGGTGGCAGGGAAGCCTCGGGGGCAGAGGGACCGAGCCAGCTCCTCCCACCCCGAGGCTGAGGCCTGGAAATAAGTGCAATCGGGGCACACAGCACACACGGAGGGGTAGCCTGGCCACGTGTACAGCCTAGCCTCTGTGTGTGCTGTGTGCCCCAATGGTTTCCAGGTGGCAGGGCAGCCTTGGGGGTGGAGGGACCGAGCCAGCTCCGCCCCCGAGAGTGAAGCCTGGAAATAGGTGCCATTGGGACACACAGCACACAGGGAGGTAGATGTGTCCGCTCAGCAGCAGGGCCCCCTCCTCCTGCCAGGGACCATGTAACAGCGTCAGCCCCCTAATCTGCCACCCGGCTCTGCACCAGGTGTGTTTCTTCAGCAGTGGGGGCCCACCAGGCATGTGCGATGGTGGGCCACCCAACAGGAAATGTCCACGCCTGCACTCTCCAGCCCTCCCACCCCCCAGTGCACGAACCCTGAGGACACTGTGGGAAGCCTGAAAACAGCCCTCAGCCCCTCACCCAGGCTAGCCAGGCATGCCAGCAGGTGGACATCCCTCGAGGGGTCCCAAACTGTGAGAGGGCACAGGCCGGGATGAGGGACCTCCCACCCCTGCCGAGTGCACAAATTTTTGTGCACCAGGCCCCTAGTGATAAAATGATGATGAGTAATTTCAACACAAGATATTATATATGCTTGGTGATGCAGGCTGTGAAGAATTCACAGCTGAGAGAAGAGATAGTTGCAGAGAGATAGAGTTTATTTTATTTTCCCTGAGGAAAGGGATGGGTGCAATGTTAATCAATACAAGGGCAAGAAACAAAAGGTGGCTTTCTCTTTTAAAAAGTAATGGTTACGCCGTGACTGGTTTGGCTCAGTGGATAGAGCATCGGCCTGCGGACTGAAGGGTCCCAGGTCTCAGGTTTGATTCCAGTCAAGGGCATGTACCTTGGTTGCAGGCATGTCCTCAGTGGGGACTGTACAGGAGGCAGTCCATGGAGGTATTTTATCAGTATTTGTCCCAAGCCTGTAAAACATGTCTAAAGTTATGAAGAGTTCAGAAGAGGCCTTTTTGAAGGATATAAGGGAAGGAAACTTTCTACTAACTAGAGACTCCTTGGTGGAAATCTATCTATATAAAACCCTAATATGCAAATTGACCAAGTGGCAGAATGACTGGTCACTATGATGTGCACTGACCACCAGGAGGCAGATGCTCAGTGCAGGAGCTTCCCCCAGCATACAGGCCCTGACTGGCTGCGGCGGTGGGAGATAGGGCCAGTGAGTGGGCAGTGCCAGGCCAGCAAGGGCAGGTGAAGTGGGGGCCCTGATCAACCTGCCAGTTGCCTCACAGATTGGTCCTGATTGCTGGGCAGGTCTAAGTTCCCTACCCATGTATGAATTTCATGCACTGGGCCACTAGTTATTAATAAATGTAAAAACAGCAGCGAGGAGAGATATGCTAGAATGTAGCCTTCAGAGTGACTTATTTTATCTTGCAGTTTGAATAAAGGGTTGTTTGAATCAGAGAAGCTAACAATCTTGAGGATTAATTAACAGGTGACTCATAAGTTGTGGAAGGCCATAGCAAAGAAAAACAAAGGCCTTTTCCTGTCCTTACAATGTTGACCCTAAATGCAAGATATAGTATAGCTAATCACCCAGAGCTTTGAGTAAACTTAGGTGTACTGAAAGTCTTATCAAAACAACTGTACTTTCATAAAGTTTTATAACACCAGTTTTAAGTCTCTGCTATTCATACTTCAATTCTGTATTTTATCATGAAAATTTCATTAATAATTCAGTTATTTCTGGCAAAGTGATTTATTGTATACTGTTATTTCTTTGTTGTCATCCATAAGTACACTTGAAATACAAATTACTTTCCATTAAAAAAGAACAAATATAGTTAATTTCAATTGTATTGTCATGTACAGAATTGTTAAACTTAAAAAAATATATATTTTATTGATTTTTTACAGAGAGGAGGGGATAGGGACAGAGAGTTAGCAATGTCAAAGGGCGAGAAACATTGATCTGCTGCCTCTTGCATACCTCCCACGGGGAATGTGCCCACAACCAAGGTACATGTCCTTGGCCAGAATCTAACGTGGGACTCTTCACTCCGCAGGCCAATGCTCCATCCACTGAGCCAAACTGGCCAGGGCCAGAATTGTTAAATTTTAATAAAGGTTTATCTAATGAGTATAATTAGGCCATTTCTTCC
This sequence comes from Murina feae, assembly GCA_004026665.1. Taxonomy (NCBI): domain Eukaryota; kingdom Metazoa; phylum Chordata; class Mammalia; order Chiroptera; family Vespertilionidae; genus Murina; species Murina feae. The sequence continues at coordinate 16,873 of PVJC01019566.1, forward strand.
TGTTTTCTGTCAAAAGTTAGTCTTTTAAAAAGGTTTGAACAACTTCTGACATTTTAAATCAGAAAACATCTTTTTTCTTCATGCTGCATATCCACTCTTCGCAAGTGCTATATATAGTTGTATTAACTAAAAATTTCCTATATAATAAAAGGGTAATATGCAAATCAACCGAATGATGAAACAAGCAGTCACTATAATGCCCACTGACCATCAGGAGTCAGATGCTCAATGCAGGAGCTGCACCTGCTGGTCAGTTCACTCCCACAGTTGGAGCGTCACTCAGCCATAAGCTGGGCTGATGGTTGGCGAGCACCACATCTGCAGCAGTGCTAAGGATGCCCGACTGACAGCTTAGGCCTACTCCCCAACTTAGGCTTAGGCTTATGCCATCAGTTGGACATTCCTAGTGAGGACTCCCAGACTGCAAAAGGGCACAGGCCGGGCTGAGGGACCCCTTCTCCCTCAACTGCATGAATGTCATGTGCTGGGCCTCTAGTTTAATAATATTGGAAGATCTAACAATAATATAGATATTGTTTTTCTGTTGTGACCATGACACTTACAGTTCAATTATTAGGGGCAGGTTGGAGAAATAGAATAGTGAAGACTAACTACAGTTATAAGAAATATTAATCATGCTCAACCATTATTGTTTTGTTCTAATTAAAGAAAGCACCATCAGTGCAGCCAAGGATACTTGAGAGAAAATGTTTAAAAATCTCCCTGATTAGAGAATGCAGAAAGGGAGGGAAAAGGGGAGAGGAAAAAAAGGGCAGTTTTACTCCCTAACTAGAGAAGCCAGTAGTCTGAATGCTTGGCAAGATAAATTGCCAGGTGCTTCTCATAAATTTGGGGAAGGCCACATAGTAAAAAATGGGACCTTGAGAATTCATCTATACCAAAATATTCAGCAGAGGAATTTTTAAACCTATATAATGCTTCAGACCCCCACTCAATTTGCTCTTTAGATTAGCTGAAAAGCCTATTTGCACTACTTAAGCCAGATGTATAGGTGTGTTTTGCTTTGCTTTTTCAATAAAAGTACAGGCTTTAATAAAATTACCTTTTCACAAAATAGTCAGGATTGATCATATTGAATTTGTTTATATGAGGAAACAAGGATCGAGGTTTGGGGCAGCCCTCTACCACTGACTCAGAGGGACTGTCAAGAAACACCTTTCTGGTATTGGTGAGAGTAAAAGGGGCAGAAATAGAATATTGGGAAACCAGCTAGAATTGTAAGAAATATTAATCATGCTTTGTTAACCATGATTGTTTTATTCTGATTAAAATCTTTATTCAGGTTAAAAATTCTAACCTGGCTGGAAGTTGCACATGTCACTTGGGAGCTCACCTGGAAATGCAGCCCATCCTCCCCATTTGGAAAAATGAATATGGTTTCTGCTGCAGAAACCTTAGCCAGAAACTAGAACCATTAGCCCTTTGAAGATCCCCAGCCCGCTACTTACCTGTTAACTCTCAATTTGGCACACCCTTTAGGTATTTCCACATGTAATCTTTGTCCTTTTTACCTAATACTAGAGGCCCGGTGCACAAAAATTTGTGCACTCGGGAGGTCCCTCAGCCCAATCTGTGCTCTCTCGCAGTTTGGGACCCCTCTGGTGATGTCCACTTGCTGGTGTGCCTGGTCAGCCTGGGTGAGGAGCTGATGGCTGTTTGCAGGCTGACCAAGCCCCCCAGTCCCTCACCCCATTGCAGTGTGGCTAGCGTAGGTGACGTGCTGAGAGGTGTTTTCAGACTTTCAGGCTGCCCACAGCTCCCATTGACCCAATGTCCCAGCAATGCTGGTTGGAAGCAGGCTTCTGGGGTTTGTTTATCTTCTATAATTGATACAACTGTTCCTTTAAACCGAGGCCTAGGCAGGTAAGGAAATCTCCTCTTTGCTTCACCTCGTGGCTTCTATAATTTTTTTTTTAATTTTTATTTTTTTAAATTATTACATAAAGTTTTACAAAGATTGGTACATATATCTCTTTTTCCTCCTGCCCTTCTCCCAGCCTCCCTGACCCCCAGTGTTTTGTGTCCATTGGTTTTGCTTAAATGCATGCAACAAAGTCCCTTGGTTGACCTGTTACCACCCCCCCTCAATGTCCCTGTCCTTGTTGTAATTTGACAGTCTGTTTGATGCTGCTCTGCCTCTGTATCTATTTTTGTTCACCAGTTCATAATGGTTATTATTATCCATAGATGAGTGAGGACATGTGGTATTTTTCTTTCATTGACTGGCTTATTTCACTTAGCATTATGTTCTCCAGTTCCATCCATACTCCTGCAAATGCTAAGAACTCCTTCCTTTTTACAGCAGCATAGTATTCCATTATGTAGATGTACCACAGTTTTCTAATCCATTCATCTGCTGATGGGTACTTGGGCTGTTTCCAAATTTTTGCTATGGTAAATTGTGCTGCTATGAAAATAGGGATGCATATGTCCTTTCTGATTGGTGTTTCTGGTTTCTTAGGATATATTCCCAGAAGTGGGATCACAGGGTCAAAAGGGAGATCCATGTTTAATTTTTTGAGGAAACTCCATACTGTTCTCCACAGTGGCTGCACCAATCTGCATTCCCACCAGCAGTGCACGAGTGTTCCTTTTTCTCCACATCCCCCCCAGCACTTGTCATTTGTTGATTTGTTGATGACAGCCATTCTTACAGGTGTGAGATGGTACCTCATTGTTGTTTTGATTTGCATCTCTTGGATGATTAGTGACTTTGAGCATGTTTTCATATGTCTGTTTGCTTTCTGAATATTCTCTTTGGAAAAGTGTCTGTTTAGGTCCTTTGCCCATTTTTTGATTGGATTGTTTGTCTTCTTTGTGTTAACTTGCATGAGTTCCCTATAAATGTTGGAGATTAAACCTTTATCAGTGATAACATTGGCAAATATGTTCTCCCACGTAGTGGGTTTCCTTGTTGTTTTGTTGATATTTTCTTTTGCTGTGCAGAAGCTTTTATTTTGATGTAGTCCCATTTCTTTATTTTCTCTTTAGTTTCCAATGCCCTAGGGGCTGTATCGGTGAAGAAACCACTTTGGCATATGTCTGAGATTTTGTTGCCTTTGTATTCCTCTAGTATTTTTATGGTTCCCCGTTTTACATTTAAGTCCTTTATCCATTTCGAGTTTATTTTTGTGTATGGTGTGAGTTGGTGGTCTAGTGTCATTTTTTTGCATATATCTGTCCAATTTTCTCAGCACCATTTATTGAAGAGATGTCTTGATTCCATTGTATATTCTTGCCTCCTTTGTCAAATATTAATGGAGCATATTGGTTCGGGTCAATTTCTGGGTTCTCTATTCTATTCCATTGATCTACAGGTCTATTCTTGTGCCAGTACCAGGCAGTTTTGAGAACAGTGGCTTTATAATACAGCTTGATATCTGGTATTGAGATTCCTCCTACTTTGTTCTTCTTTCTCAGGATCGTTTCAGCTATTTGGGGTCTTTTTTTATTCTAGATGAATTTTTGGAGAGTTCATTCTAGGTCTGTAAAATATGCCATTGGTATTTTAATGGGGATTGCGTTGAATTTATAGATTGCTTTGGGTAGTATTGACATTTTAATGATATTGATTCTACCAATGCATGAACATGGTATGTTCTTCCATCTTTTTATGTCTTCCTCTATCTCTTTTTTCAACATCCTGTAGTTTTCTGAGTATAGGTCTTTTACCTCTTTAGTTAAGTTTATTCCTTGGTATCTTAGTTTTTTTGGTGTGATGGTAAATGGGATTGTTTTTCTAGTCTCTATTTCTGTACGTTCACTATTGGTATACAAAAATGCCATAGATTTCTTGGCATTAATTTTGTATCCTGCTACATTGCCGAATTCATTTATTAAGTCTAATAGTTTTTTGATGGAGTCTTTAGGGTTTTTTATGTACAATATCATGTCATCTGTGAATAAGGACACTTTTACTTATTCTTTTCCAATTTGGATGCCTTTTATATCTTCTTCTTGTCTAATTGCAATGGCTAATACTTCCAGTACTATGTCGAACAGGAGTGGTGAGAGTGGGCAAACCTGTCTTGTTCCTGTTTTAAGGAGAAATGGTTTTAATTTTTTCCCATTGAGTATGATGTTGGCTGTGGGTCTGTCATAAATAGCTTTTATTATGTTGAGGTAAGATCCTTCTATTCCTACCTTGCTGAGAGTTTTTATCAAAAACGTGTGCTGGGTTTTGTCAAATGCTTTTTCTGCATCAATTGATATGATTAAGTGATTTTTATCTTTTAATTTGTTTATGTGATGTATCACATTTATTGATTTGCGGATACTGAACCATCCTTGCATCCTTGGGATAAATCCTACTTGGTAGTCTTGTATGATCTTTCTGACGTACTGTTGGATCCGATTTGCTAGGATTTTGTTGAGGATTTTGGCATCTATGTTCATGAGGGATATCGGCCTGTAATTCTCTTTCATTGTGTTTTCTTTGTCTGGTTTTGGTGGTAGGGTAATGCTGGCTTCATAGAATGAGTCTGGAAGTGTTCCTTCCTCTTGATTTTTTTGGAATAGTCTGAGGAGGATAGGTTTTAGATCTTCCTTAACTGTTTGGTAAAATTCCCCTGTGAAGCCATCTTGCCCTGGGCTTTTGTTTGCTGGGAGCTTTTTTATTACTGCTTCAATTTCTTCCACAATGATTGGCCTATTGAGACCTTTAGATTCCTCCTGATTGAGTTTTGTAATGTTGTACTTTTCTAGGAATAGGTCCATTTCCTCAAGGTTGTCCAGTTTGTTGGAATAGAGTTGTTCATAGAATTCTTTTACAATCTTCTGTATTTCTGTAGGGTCTGTTGTTATTTCTTCTTTTTCATTTCTGATTTTGTTCATTAGGGTCCTCTCTTTTTGCTTCTTTGTGAGCCTGGCTATAAGTTCATCAATCTTGTTTATCCTTTCAAAGAACCAGCTCTTGGTTTCATTAATCTTTTGTATTGTGTTTTTGGTCTCCATGTCATTTATCTCAGCTCTGATCTTTATAATTACCTTCCTTCTGCTTACACTGGGCTTTTCTTGTTGCTCTCTTTCTAAATCTTCGAGTTGCAGGGTTAGGTAATTTATTATCATTGTTTCCTATTTTCTACAATAGGTTTGTAGAGCTATGAACTTCCCTCTCAAGACTGCTTTCACTGTGTACCATAGATTTTGGATTGTTGTGTTTTCATTGTCGTTTGTTGCAATGATGTTTTTATTTCTTCTTTGATCTCTGTGGTAACCCAGTCATTGTTTAATAGCATGTTGTTTAGTCTCCATGTGTTTGATTTTTTTGGATTGTTTTTATTGTAGTTGATTTCCAGTTTTATGCCATTGTTATCTGAGAAGATACTTGATATGATTTCTATCTTCTTGAATTTGAAGAGACTTTGCCTGTGCCCCAAAATATGGTCTATCTTTGAGAATGACCCATGTGCAGTTGAAAAGAATGTATATTCTGTGGCTTTAGGGTGAAGTGTTCTGAAGATGTCTATTAGGTCCATCTGCTCTAGTGAGTCATTTAGGATTGATGTTTCTTTGCTGATTTTTTGTTTAGAGGATTTGTCCAGTGGTGACAGTGGGGTATTAAAGTCCCCCACCATGATTGTATAGCTGGAAATCTCTCCCTTGATATCTTCCAGAAGTTTTTTTTATGTATTTGGGTGCTCCTATATTGGGTGCATTATTTCTTCTTGTTGAATGGCTCCTTTTAGTATAATGAAGTGGCCTTCCTTATCTCTTTTTATGTCCTTCACTTTGAGGTTTAATTTGTCAGATATAAGTATTGCTACCCCAGGTTTTTTTTCATTTCCATTGGCCTGTATAACATTTTTCCATCCTTTCACCATCAGTCTGTGTGCATCTTTTTTTTGGAGGTGTGTTTCCTGTAAACAGCAGATATGTGGGTCATGTTTTCTTATCCACTCAGTTACCCTATGTCTTTTGATTGGAGCATTTAATCCATTTACATTTAAAGTTATTATTGATAAATACTTGTGTGTCGCCATTTTTATTCTTTACCCCTGTGTTCCTTCTTCGTTTCCTATTTTTTTATTTTTTACAGTAGGCCCTTTAAGATTTCTTAAATTGCTGGTTTGGTAGTAATAAACTCCCTTAGTCCTTTTTTGTCTGTGAAGCTCCTAATTTCACCCTCAATTTTGATTGATAGCCTTGCTGTGTACAGTATTCTTGGATTCAGACCCTTCCTTTGCATGACTTTGTATATTCATTCCATTCCCTTCTTGCCTTATGTGTTTCTGTTGAGAAATCAGTTGCTAGTCTGATTGGACAGCCTTTGTAGGTAACTTTCTGTCTCTCTTTGGCCGCTTTTAAGATTCTTTCTTTGTCATTGTTGTTTGCCAATTTAATTATAATGTGCCTTGGCATTGGTCTTTTAGGGTTTATTTTGTTTGGAACTCTGTAGGCTTCTTGGATTTGTGTGAGATTTCCCTTCCCTATAACTGGGAAATTTTCTGTTATTATTTCTTCCAATAAGCTTTCTATTCCTTGCTTAGTTTCCACTCCTTCTGGCACCCCTATTACACGGATATTGTTTCTTTCTGTGTTTTCCCAAAGTTCTCTTTGGCTCTCCTCCTGCTTTTTAATTATTTTTTCTAGGCGCTGCTCTGCTTGGGTATTTTTTTCTACCTTGTCTTCTAGCTCACTGATGCAGTCCTCTGCTTCTTCTAGTCTATGATTGATGCTTTCTATTGAGTTCTTTATAGCACTGATGTCATTTTTCATTTCTTCTTGGTTCTTCTTCATTTCCTCTTGGTTCTTACACATATTGTCAAATTTGTCTTCCATTCTTTTCATCCACCTTATGATCATTTCCCTGAATTCTTTCTCCGGCAAGTTGCTTGCCTCCATTTCATTTACTTCTCTTTCTGGTGATGCCTGTTTTTCTTTCATATGCGAGCTATTTCTTTGCCTCCCCATGATCTATCTTCTCTGGGTATCTGGTTATATAGTGTTTTCTCTCCTGTGTTGGTTTAAAGGCACAAAATACAACACAGCAAGGCACAATGCACAAGGATCAGAACCCAAATGTATTCACAATACTTATAACCCCACTAAAGGTTACCACCATAGAAAAGCAAGTTAGGGGATAAGAAAGAAAGAAATAGAAGAAAAGAACAGAAAAAGGGAGTGCCACAACAAATTTGGGAAAAGGAAGGCAGAGAAAAGAAGAAGAGAAAAAAAGTAAGAGCAATAAAAAAAGGATGAAGTAGAAGGGGGGAAGAAATTGTATGGGGAGAAAACTGAAATAGAACAGCCACTAGTAGCAACAAATGTCATATACAAAGACCTAGAGATGAATGGAATTCATCAACTAATTAATCAATTAACAATTAATATCTAACAAGGTAAGGAGAAACAGAATAAAAAGGAATAACCAAAATACAACCAAAAAGCAAAAAGGAAAAGTGAGACAGTCTCACCAACAATGATAAAAAACCCCAGTATAATCAACCATTAAGGGAACAGCGACAGAACAACAGAGAGAGAGAAAAAACATTTTTGGATAATGAAGAAAGAAAGGAGTGAGATATCAGTGGGCTTGGAGCAGGGGGATGGAATTTTGATATCTTAGTAGGGTGAAATTGTAACGGGGGGGCGGGTACAAAGAGGGAATAGGGAGAATCTAAAGCATGAGTAGGATAAGAGAAAAAGGACAACAACAGGGGAAAAGTGAGGAAGAGAGTGTTGGCATAAAGGTAAAGCTGAGATAGAGTAAAATGATACTATAGGAAATCTGAAAATAGAATGAAGGACACTAATTTCAAAATAAAATAAAGATAAAATAAAATGACTGTTAGAAAAATAAAATAGTAATAATATTGATTAAAAATAAAGATACAATAATTAAAAGGTAAAATCAAGTGAGGAAAAAAGACAAACAATTGTTTCTTAAAGGAAAAAAAGAAAAAGAAAAAAAATTGAAGAAAAAAAAATTAAAAAAAGAGAGAAAAATGTGCAGTAGTGAGGGTCATTCACTTCTTCTGCTCTTCTGATTGGTATGCCTTTGTCTTGTCAGCTATTCATGAGAGTAATGAAGTTTCCTGCAATTCACTGCTCCTCTGTGTGGTAAACCAGTCCTGATTTAAAAGCCGGCAGTATTTCTGCCTTTGTGTTTACAGAAGAGTCAGTTTGTGAATCAGCCTCTGGGTGGCAGTGTTTCTGGAGTGATCTCTGTGGCTATATGACCTCTCTAGCCGGCATTTAGGTTTCGATCTCCCCTATCGCACTTAATACAAGTTTGGCGGAATGGACTGCCCCAGAGCTGGTTTCTGAATCTGTCACTCCCTGCTCTGCTTCTCAAACCACACAAACAGGGTTTTCCCTTGCAGTCTCCTTGAGCGACCCCAATTGGTTGCACCTATGTGTTAGGTTTAATAATCCCAAGTCTGCATTTAACTACGAGAGGGAAAAAGGAACCCCTCAGGGGAGTTGCGCAGGCTCCCTTCCCGCTCCACCTCTGCGTGCAACTCTCCCAATGTCTTCTCCGCGACCCCAAACCAAGGCTGTCTTTTCGTGTCCAGATCAGTTATGGGATGGGTTTTTTTGAGTTCCCTTCTGCTAGCAGCCTGTGGGGCCCCTTCCCACACTCAGGTCGTGCTGGTGCCAACAACCTCGGACTTTATGGAGCGCATGCACTAGCCCCGAGGGGAGGGGCGCAGATTCTGCTGAGCAGAGGCTTCACCTGCGCACATTCAACTCTCCCACCTGGAATACAAACCACGCTTTTAACAAGCAAAATCTGACCTTTCCGTGAGGAGGAGCAGAGCTTGTCTGGGTCCACGTATTCTTGGTTTGAGCTCCGGTGTTCCTGGGTTCCTGGCTGATCCCTGTGTGTCCTGTTTGCAGTATCCCTGGATGTAAACAATTCTGGTAACAGTCACCCAAGATAGTCTGGTCTCCGCAGCACAGTCGGCAGCTCCGGGAGAGATTTCAGCAGCAGTGGAGGCAGTGCCCGGTTAAGGGAGCCCCATTGGGTTCTCCAACAGTCCTCTGGAGTATAGCTGTCGCACACCCACAAATTTCCACGGTTAGTACATCCACACACTCTCCATTCCTTCTCTCTCTCTCACAGTGTCTTTCAGTCTGCCTTCTCATCGGCAGCCATCTTTTTCCCTATTCTGGCTTCTATAATTGAGACACTGTTGCCCTCAGAAGTCAGGCCCAGCCTGCTGTTTGCTTCAGCTCCTGAGGCTTCTATGATTGAGACATTGTTGCAAATATGTTTTGCCTGGAGCCAGGAGATGCCCAGGCGGCCTGCAAACACTTTCACTTCTACTGCAATGAAAACTGCCTGTTTGCTCAGCTCCGTGAGTGCCGGCCTCCATGTTGGATGGGCTAATTTGCATATAGTCGCTCTGATTGGCTGGTGGGTGTGGCTTAGGTATCCCAAAGGGATGGTCAATTTACATATTACACTTTTATTATATAGGATAAGCAGCTGGCTTATGTTGTGGTACAAAGTAGAGTTCTGTGGATGACCTGCTGCTCTCTCATACTGCCAGCAATATAGGAATAAATGCTTATGTATGATTCAAGCCTCTGTCTGATTAACTGGCTCAGTAGTGATAGGAAGCACAGATCCATTTTTTTGTCTGGTACCTATAAACATGTGAAATTTATGAGGAACATACAGAACTTTTCCTGATGTTTCTTATGTTATTGTAAGAAAATATTCAAGCCTATAAAAAATTTTATAAGTTTATTTAAGCCAAACTGTCCACAACTGCTGGAAGCAGAATCTCAAGGTATTGGGATAAAGCTCTGGAGAATGGAGTCTTTTCACCTATTTTAATAAATTACCAAGAAAGGAAGAGCTGTAAATAGGTTACATGAAACCCTTTGGTGATAAATTAGGGAGATGGGAGAAAATAAAGCAGGGAATTAGATGAAAAGTAAAATGATAGACACATGCTTCTTTTACATACATGGGCATAGAATAGTTAACAGTAAACAATTAATGTGATAACAGTAACTATGAGGGAATTTTTTGGCTGCACCTTGGTACCATTGGTTGGAGCAAGCGATAGAACTCTTGGTCTCCCAGTCAAACTCTGTGGGGACACTTTACTGAGGGCTCCAGAAACAGGGAACTTGTAAGTTACCCTGACATTTTATAGTATGTTATCTTAGATTGAAAAAACAATAAACTCAGTAAAGATCAAAGTTGATCTTTGTCAAGGAAGATACTGGCCTAGGTCATGATTACCTGCTATCAACTGCTTTTTAATGAAAAGATTCTAATTTCAGACTATCATTTGTGTTTACCTTTAGTCTCTTGGTTTTGCAATGCCACCTGGTAGACCTTTCCTGAGTTAGTCACGTTAGCATGTGGCTACACATCCCCTGTTGGTCATAAATCAATCCAAAGGCTACATGGAATTCCATGCTCATTCTTAGGAAGTTTTAGTGTCAGCATTTGTCTTGCTGATCAGGTGGTCCATTGATGATAGGGCAAGACCATAGACTTAGATTGCATTCAAGTCAGTTAAATGGGAGGCAGTCAGATTCTTTATGTTCTTGAAAAATTTTCTGGGTCAATTTTTGAGCTAACATGATCTGAGCCTTTTTGCTACTTGTCTTAAGTTTTTCTGCACCTAGTACAACATTTACATACCAGGAACAAAACAACAATATTAAGTTAGTAACAACAATTAGGAACATAAAGTGTCTAATATTAGACAAGGAAGGACCTGAGGGGTCAAGTGTACTATTTTATTATTCAGAATTCTATTTTTTTTCCTCCTGGGCAATTAGTTTCATCCATTTATATAGTTAAACTAAGGGCCCGGTGCACAAAAATTTGTGCACTCAGGGGGTGGGGGTCCCTCAGCCCGGCCTGTGCCCTCTTGCATCTGGGACACCTTGGGGGAGATGTCCACCTGCTGGCATGCCTGGACAGCCTGGGTGAGGGGCTGAGGGCCATTTTCAGGCTGCCCACAGCCCCTTCAGGGTTCATGTACTGGGGGGTGGGACAGCTGGTGAGTGCAGGCATCAATGTTTCCCACCGGAGGGCCCACAATACCACACACCTGGTGGTCCCCCATTGCTGGGGGACACACCTGGCGCAGAGCTGGTGGTGAGCCAGGGGTGGACGCTGGTGCAGGATCCCTCAGTGGGGCCCTGCTGCTGAGCAAACACACCCGGGGTGGAGCTGGGCAGTGGACTGGCTTCAGATTCTCCGCACTGTGCAGCAGACGCTCCCACATGCCCTGTGGAGGCCCCTGGGGAGGGGCAGATGAAGGTAGTGGACCCTGGACGGGTACTCCTGCATGCCCCTGAGGAGGCCCCCGGGGCAGAACCAGGCAGCAGACCCAGGATGGCTGCTCCTGCACACCCCACAGAGGCCCTGCTCTCTCTCATGCCTGGTGGAGGCCCCCAGGAGGCAGAGTTAGGCAGTGGACCTGGGACAGGCACTCCTGGATGCCCCAAGGAGGCCCCAGGACTAAAGAATTATGAATTTATTAGGCCATCTGGAACCCCAAAATGGAGCCAGCAACCAGGAACAGGGCCTCAGAGATTTTAAAGAATTTTAAGTGAGATTTTTCTGGGAGAGCATTCTTTGAGCAGGTCTGGATCCTAGGAAGGCTCAGAAGGGAAGGATAATGTATTAGCGAGTGAAATGTGGTCTCAGTGAAATGGAATGTGGTCTAAGCAAAAGTGGCTGTACATTGTGAAGTGGGTTAAATGTCAGTTCCCAGGGGAGATATATTGATTCACTTATTTGATCAGACCTAAAAATCCAAACTTTTTGTTTTATCAACTAATGACAAGGTCATATCTTCTGTAGTTACTTCTACTGAGGAGGGATGTCATGATAATAGGGCGATGGGCTTTTATTGTGGTAGACTGGGTTGGAGCAACAGATTGCAGCAGCATGATTTTCCTGAGAGACTGACTGGTGAAGCAATCCTGATGAGTGACTTAGGAGGTAAAAGCTGGTCCTGAGGCTGCCACAGCATCACTTGTCTAGTTTTTCTGCTTTCTGGATCTGGAGATGGGTATTGATGCCATTTTGGTTTTCAGATGACCTAATAAACTCATAATTCTTTATACCTTCTGGTCTCATGGGTTCCTCCTTCGGTAACCCTAACATTTGGTGCCAAAATCCAGGCCTGGGAGTCAGAGATTTTTAAATCTAGACATAGCTTTTCTGAGTGAATTCTCTGGGCAGTCCTAAGGGGAAAGATAATGGTCTTAATAAGAGGAATGGTGTCTTAACAAGTGGAATGTGGTCTTAGCAAAAGGAAACATTGGTTATGAAGTGGTCTAAAGGTCAATTCCAAGGGAAGAGGGTGTTGATTCAATTATTTGATCAGACCTAACAGTACCTAACCAGTTAACTGCCACACATCCAAAATGGAGACCATCCCCACACGCCATGATATTTTAAATTTAACTTAAAAAATCAATTTGCAATGAATATTATAAAAATAAATATATTACTCACAATTTGGGTGTTCTTGAATATTTTCAGCTGAAAATTCTCACACAAAAATGATTTTAAAGTTGGTCAGGGTTGCCATTTATGGAAAACATTTTTTTTTCCAGTCAAAAAACCATAAATTTTACTGAGGCCCCAGTGTCACAGAGTTCAGGTAGAAGGCTGCCCTGTGGACCCACAGAATTGGTGGAGGGGCCTTATTTAACTGTCTTCTAGGTGCAAAGATGACCTAATTAATTCATAATTCTTTATATCTTCTGGTCTCATGGGTTCCTCCTTTGGCAGGTTGTTGTGTCCGCAGTTCTTGCAGCAGTTGACAGCACAGAGGTGCAGATAGATGATACTTGCTGCACATCATCTTGTTGCAGTTGTAATTTGGCGCGAGCTGGAGGTAGTGAGGGTTTGATGATGCCACCTCTCAGACAAAGCACCAAGTTCAGGGTGGACTCTTTCTGAATATTGTAGTCTGAGAGAGTGCAACCATCATCTAGTTGTTTGCTCACAAAAATCAGATGCTGCTGATCAGGCAAGATGCCCTCCTTGTCTTGGATTTTAGCTTTGACATTTTCAATGATGTCACTGGGCTCTACCTCAAGGGTGATGGTCTTGCCAGTCAGGGTATTCACAAAGATCTGCATCTCTGCATTTGCTGGGGAGGTTGCTCTGTCACCTCATTGACCGGAAAACTTTTTTTTTTATAAGTTGGAGTAAGCCGGTGAGGACAGTTGGGGCTGAGCAGGCCAGCAGTGAGGC
>PVJC01019567.1:0-30086 GCA_004026665.1 Murina feae
AGAACTCCTTCCTTTTTACAGCAGCATAGTATTCCATTGTGTAGATGTACCACAGTTTTCTAATCCATTCATCTGCTGATGGGCACTTAGGCTGTTTCCAAATTTTAGCTATGGTAAATTGTGCTGCTATGAACATAGGGATGCATATGTCCTTTCTGATTGGTGTTTCTGGTTTCTTAGGATATATTCCCAGAAGTGGAATCACAGGGTCAAAAGGGAGATCCATGTTTAATTTTTTGAGGAAACTCCATACTGTCCTCCATAGTGGCTGCACCACTCTTTTTAAAAAATATATTTTATTGATTTTTTTATAGAGAGAAAGGGAGGGGGATAGAGAGTTAGAAACATCTATGAGAGAGAAACATCGATCAGCTGCCTCCTGCACACCTCCTACTGGGGATGCGCCCGCAACCAAGGTGCATGCCCTTGACCGGAATCGAACCTGGGACCTTTCAGTCCGCAGGCCGACGCTCTCTCCACTGAGCCAAACCAGTCAGGGCAGCATTAACACTCTTTAAGTATCAATGAGGTTGGGTTGGTGAACGTGTGGCTCTCCTATTCAATAGGCACACTGCTATTTTTTCTTCTTCTCCTGTCAGTGAGTGTGAGAGAGAAATGGTTAAAATCTCCCAATCGTGACTGTGGGTTTGTTTTTCTTAGCCCGGCAGTGTTTGCTGTGTGTGCGCTGAAGCCATGCCGTAACCGCGTACACGTTTAGGATGGTTGTAGCCTCCTGGTGACTCGCTGGTTGCCGTTTCCCACAGGTTCTTCCTTTCTCCTGCAGGGTACTTTGTCTGATAGAAATATGTAGCCATGCCGGCTTTCTCGTGCTGTTTGCATAATAAGTCTTTTTCCTTCTTTTTCTCTGCAGCACGTGTGTGCTGATAATTAAACACGTCTCTTCTACGCAGTTCACAGTCAGGTCTTGCTTTCTGTCCATCCTGACAAGAATTAGCTTGTCATTTCATTAAACGTCTCGACCATTTACCAAGAGTTCATCTGCCATCTTGACTGTTGTTTTCCGCGGGTCCTGCCTGTGCAGTGCTTCTTCCTTCGTCCTGCCTGACCTTTTCTGGATGATTCAATTATTCTTTTGTTTCCATGTTGGCTCCACTGTGGGCTTTTTAGCTACATCTCCTTGTTTTATCTTCTTAGTAGTTGTTCTAGGGGTTACAATACTCACCTTGAACGTGCCTCAGTCTGTGTTGAATGCCTATTATAACACTTCCAGGAAAATGGATTTTTTATTTTATATATGAAAACGTTTAATTCCCTCACTTCCTCTCCATTCCTTTCTGCTATTACTGTCATTTACATCACTTCTCCATGTTCTAATCCCAATACTTTGTCCCATTTTTGCTTTAAGTAGTTAGGAGGCTTTTTAAGAAAACTTTTTAGTTTTTTTATATTGACTCTATATTTACTATTTCGGGCACTTTTCATTTCCCTCCTTCAGATCCGGCTTCCCTCTATGATCATTTCTTGTCAGCCCAAAGAACTGCCTGTGTATTTCTTGTAGCATAGGTTCAATAGTTATTTCAGCATCTTTGTCTGCTAGTTCTAACCCTGGCTCATATGTGGGTCTACTTCTAATGACTGTTGTTTTTCTTCATTATGGGTTTCATTCCCATGCTTCTTGGCATCCTAAAATTGTTTCTTCTGTGTCAGACCTAGTGTATAAATGAACATTCCCTCCCTCTCCCCCACCCCCAAGAACGTAGTCCTTCCCTAAACAAGGATTTACAATTGAGGAACTAATCGTTTTGGCCTTCCCGGGACTCAGTAAGGAATATGGTGCAGTTTTATTTAATTTTGGCTTTCTGGTTTCACATCATTTGACGATGAGGTCAACACACTGATGCCACCAGTGCACCGGGTGCCAACCACGGCAATACCCCAAGGTCGCTCTCTGCTTTGCAGCCCTGCCCACAGCTGTTTCTTACTCAGCAAATGTCCCCGTGTGGGAGACTTAGCATACTGTCAGGAGGTTTGGTTTTGCATTTGGGGTTCTTTTAGATTCATACCTGCCCACACAATCAGTGAGGGGCTGGCCGATCTTTCCTTATCTCAGGTGGGTCAGTGCTCCTCCTGTCCGTGCCCGGACTAGGCAGTGGCCCAACGAAGCTGACAGTCACCTGTCCTGCGTGGCTAAGAGGTTGAACGTCATCCTGGGAACAGGAGGTCACGGTTCGCTTCCCGGTCAGGGCAATGCCCGGGTTGTGGGTTCAGTCCCCAGTGGGGGGTGTGCAGGAGGCAGCCGATCAATGATTCCCTCACATCAGTGATGAGAGAGAATCATTGATCTCTCTCTCTCTCTTTCCCTCTCCCTCTCTCTGAAATCAATAAAAATACATTGGGGGGAAAAAAGCTGAAAATCTTTGCTCACTTACGAGGGCTCATCCTACGTACAGTTGCAGGGGTCCTCAACCTTTTTAAACAGGGTCCCTCAGACCGTTGGAGGGCCGCACTATAGTTTAAAAAAAAACAAACTATGAACAAACTCCTATGCACACTGCACATATCCTATTTTGAAGTAAAAAAACAAGGCGGCAAAAACACCCGGCGGCCCGGATCAATGTCCTCGCGGGCCGCATGTGGCCCGCGGGCCGTGGTGTGAGGGCCCCTGGCAGTGCATGGAGATTTCTCTGTATCCAGAGCTGGGAAATGTAGTCTTTGTGAAACACTTCGGCAGAAACAGTCGTCTTTGGCAACCGTCCACATCCTAGTTACAACACGGAGCCTTCGGTCTGAAGCGCCTTCCTGCTGTGGGCTTTGCCCTCTGACTGGGGGGTGGGAAACCGAGTGCTTCAGGCTGCTGGCGTCATGCTGCCCTGTGTTTCTCCGCAGGAGGACTTTGTGGACCCGGATAAAGACGCCCCTATCGAGTCCACCTTCGTCCGCATTAAGGAAACGCCCTCGGAGCAGGAGAGCACCGTGTTCTATGTGGCTGACGACGGGGGGCGGGCCTACACCGTCAACCAGGACACCAGCCACCCGCCCCCCTCCAAGGTCTTTGTCTGTGACAAGCCGGCCAGCGGGAAGGAACCCCGGCCGGGCGGCGGTCCTGGCCCCGCGCCCGCAGACAGCCCCGCCGAGGTCACACGGAAAGGCACGGACTGGGGCGCCCACGGGGCCTCCGGCAGGACCTGCAGCCTCAGCGAGCCGCCTCCAGAATCTTCCATCTTATCCAGAAAGGACAGCCACAGGTCCAGCTCCCTGCCGGCCAAGAAGACGGTGCACTTTGAGACGGACGTGTACAAGGATGCCTCCTGCAGCAAGGACCCTGGCCACAGCCACGACTTCGGCTTCGAAGGCAGCCTGCGAGGGTCCAGGGACTCGTGGAGGCAGGATGAGCCTATCTCGGAGGCCGAGGAGAGGCCGAAGCAGGACGGCCCCACGGCCCCGGACAAGGCCCTGGATGATGTCCGCCTGGCGGGCAGTAAGACCGGCCGTTCTCCGACTCCCCAGGGCTCTGTCCCCCGGAACAGGGCCTCGGAGCGGCTGGCCAGCCTGGGCGAGGAGAGCTGCCCCTGGTCGCTCCTCGGAGAGGAGACCGTGATGGCCGATTCCTCGGAGGTCAAGGGGAGGCTGGGGACGGTAGAGGCCGTGGACGAGGAGGACGATTTCGAAGGCATACCCCTGAAAGCCTCTAAATTCAACAGCGACCTCGTCGATTTTGCCTCCACCAGCCAGGTTTTCGGCGAGGAGCCCCCGCCTCCCGAGGACGGGTCCGCGGGGACGGAGGATCCGGAGGAGCCGGCGGAGAAGCTGGGCATAAGGAGAAGCAGATCTGCCCATAGGATGGAAGGTGCGGACGAGCCCCCGGGGAAGACTAGCCACGAAGACCACAGCTGTGTGGTGGCCGCAGAGGAGGAAGCGGCGAGGAGAAAGCCCGAGGTCTATGAGAAGGCCAAGTGCAAGTCCCCGCGGCCCCCGCGCGGGGAGGAGGAAGCGGAGGCCGAGGACCCCCCGGCGTTGGAGGGAGACTTGCCCTCCAACCCGCCCAGCAGCCAGGTCAGCCTGGAGACCCTGGGGAGCCACAGCGAGGAAGGCCTGGACTTCAAGCGCTCCCCGCCTCTCTCCAAGGTCTCCGTCATCCCCCACAACCTCTTCTACTACCCCCACTACGAGGTGCCCCTGGCCGCGGTCTTGGAGGCGTACGCGGAAGGCCCGGAGGACCTTAAAACCGAGGACATGGACTTTGAAGACCCGGAGGACTACCTGTCTGACCTGGAGCAAAGGGAGGACGAGGACGGGCCTGAACCCTCCGAGAGCAGCGGCAGCTTCGGGGGGCTGGGCGAGGACCTCTCCTACCCCCCGACCCAGGAGCCCGACCGGGACCGGGGGGCACAGGGGCCCACACCAGCCTCGGGCCCTACCCCCGCCCTGGCCCCAGAGGACCAGCAGCAGAAGGAGGCCAAGGCCCGCGCCCCTGCGGAGAGCCAGCAGGTATGGGCCGCCACCTGGGGCGTTCTGCCTCTCAGAGCTCAGCTCCTGTCCCAGCACAGCCTCCCTCCCAGGAGAGGTGCGCGTTTGCAATTCAGGTTTGGCCTCTGGAGACCCCCCTGACAGGGCCTGCAATCGGGAGACAAAAGTGTGTTTTGCATGGTAGTTTAGGGTGAAAGGTGAAGGTGGGGTGCACTGAACCCCAAGATAGGCGACGATGCTGTGGCTCACGCAGTGGAAGGGTGGAGGAATGAGCCGGCTTGCCGCTGGGAGGCCTTACGAGGCACTCAGGGTTTAGGCCAGCGTGGCCGATTGAGTTTATCGATTTGCCAGCTCTGGACGGGTACATAGCTCCCAGGAGCACGGTGGGAGCTCCTAGCGGCGGGCGTGGCTGGGCCATTGCCCTGGGAGGGGGGGGGCACTCACTCTGTCCATCTTGGGATGGAGAAGAGGGCTGGATGGTTCCCCAGGGGCCCACTGCCATCTCCCCGTTTGCCCCCACTTGAAGGGTCCTGACCCCGGTCCTCCACCCTCCCTCCCTGCTGTCTGCTGGCTTGTGGGAAGCCAGTCCTATCCCAGAAGGCTCTTCCTGCCAGAAACCCCAAGGTCCAGGAGTTAGAAATGTCCCTCGGTGAGCTCAGGTCTTGGGGTCCTCAGATTGGGGGACCGTGACAGCAAATGGGGCTATTCTCTGGGGGGTTATGGGCCAAAAATCTCTCTTAGGACAAAAGACAGGGGGCCAAGTGTTGGTGGGAAGAAAGCCCGTGCTGCCCCTCTGCCCTCTGTGATACTTGAAATGGCTAATTAGGGCCTCAGTCCCCCTGCCCCTGCCCCTGCCCCCGGCTGGCTGAATGTGGCCTATGGGATTGCAGATGAGGCGCTTCAGTCTCTTCCACTTCCCTTGCAGTCGTTGCCAAAAGTAGGTGGCACCCCTGCTCGTGTGCCCAGCAGGAGGCCAGGGGGCTTGGGGTGGGGCTGAGGAGCCGTGGGCTGGGAATGGAACCAGCACCTAGACTGGAACTCTGGCACTGAGCCGGGTCTGCGCTCTCGGCCCTGATCCGCTCCCTCCCCTGGCTCTCACCTGTCCACCGAGCAGGTGCCCACTGCGCTCCAGCCCACCTTGTTACTGGACCCCGAGTGTAGCCCTGGCCTTGATCCCTGTGGGTCCGCGGAGGGAGGGGTGCAGCTCGGAGTGGCAGGGGAGGTCTGTGAGCCTTGCCTCCGGGTAGCCAGGACAGCGCAGGAGGGAGCATCTCCCTGGTACCTGGCCCTCCTTGAAAAAGGAAAAAGATGCCTTCGAAAGACACCAGAAAACAGCAGGTTCTTCTAGTCTTTAAAATAAAGGTGTCTCCTCATTTCAGCTCTCAGAAAAGGCACCACTGATGACGGAGGTGGGGCTGGAGTTTCAGTTGCCGAGGGCGTTGCACTCTCTGCACAGGGCATTGTTCTGTGGCTGCACAGGCCTGGCCCACTCAACCCTCTCAGTCCACCTCCTGTGGAGCAGGTTCCTTGGGCCCCGAAGGAATTCTCAAGACACTGCTCCAGCCATTCCCACGCTTCTTGGTTTCACTCGCGAGCATTGCCGATGGGTTTCGGAGTGTTGGCTGCAGACACGGTTCAAAGAACGTTCCTTAGTCAGTAAGCGCGAGAGGTGCCCTACGATCCACCTCCGGCCAAGGGCACAGGGGAGGGTCCTCCCACCAGCTGTATGTGTGTCTGCGTGTGCACTTCTCCAAACTTGGGGGACCTTGCACCCTTGGGCCCCCCTGGCTTCCAGGAGTCGTTTCTCTGTTTAAGCGGGTGATGGTTGTGTGAAGAATCCAACCATTGCCCGTTATGAGGGGCATCCTTCATAGGAAGCACATCGTATTGTGGGAAGAGGTTGGTAATTATTATACCCACTAGAGGCCCAGTGCACAAAACTCATGCACGGGGGGGGGGGGGCCAGGAGGGTAGTCCCTTCAGCCCAGCCTGCATCCTCTTCAATCCGGGATCCCTCTCACAATCCTGGACCACTGGCTCCTAAGCGCTCACCTGCCTGCCTGCCTGGTTGCCTCTAACTGCCCCCCTTCATTGGCCTAATCGTCCCTCACTGCCTCTGTGTGCCAGCCTGATTGCCCTTAACTGCCCCCCCCCCGCCAGCCTGGTTACTCCCAACTGCCCCCTCTGCCAGCCTGGTCACCCCATGCAGCCTATTTGTTCAGTCGTTTGGTCATCCCTCACTAACCCCCTGCCAGCCTGGTTGTAGGCAGCCATCTTGTGAGGGTGTGAGGGTCAATTTGCATATTACCTCTTTATTACATAGGATTTAACAGATAAAGAAACTGCGGTCAGAGAGGTAAAGTCAGTCACTCGAGGTCAGAGAGCTGACTTGGTCAGGGTTATAAACAGAGTCTGTGGACTCTAGATCTCCTGCCATTTCGCCTCACCCGTCGGAGCATTTGAACTCTGCCCTGGGGAAAGGAGTTCGGGTGGGTCCCCTTCCCCACAGGCTGTGCTGGAGGGAATTGGTGGGAGAGGCGGAGGGAGAGGGAGGCCCCCTGGGCTTTGGGATCCAGGTGCAGGGGGGTGTCACCCACTCGGTATCTCAGCAGGAAATGCTGACTTATATTTGGTGGTCTTGTCCTTAAGTCCCAGGAACCCCCAAACTCGGAAAATGTAAGAAACCCTTTAGAAGAAAAAGCGACGGAAGAATCGGTCAGCAGCAAAAAGAAAGAGAAAAAGAAGCATGTGGACGACGTAGAAAGTTCAATATTGCTCACCGCCGGGGCTGTGCGGTCCTCCGACGACCTGGAAGAAGACCCTGGCTTCCACAGAGTCCCTTCCAGGTACCGTGCCGCCGTCTCCTCACCCGAGAGACACAGCTAGAGAGAGAGGGTCTCTTGGAACCCAGCACATGGTTAGCTTCTGACGTGACGAGGTTGGGGGGTGGGACTGGCAGCAAAGGAAACTTTGTAAGAAGGTGCTTCCGATTCACACCAAGGTCGTCTGGCAAGGGGCCGTCTGCCATAATCAGAAACAGACTCCTCAGCTCTCCACCTGGGTCACCGCCGGCCCTTACCGTCACCGGACCTGCTGAGGAGCAGCACAGCGGGAGGACGGGAGCCTGCCTCCTTCCTCCTCCAGGTCCCCGTGGGGGAATGGCAGTGAGCAGAGACGTGGCTGGGCCGCCGGGAGGTGTGGGGTGTGCAAAGCAGCAGGCCGGCCCGCAGGTGACCGCAGGTTGCGCAGTTAAAATGGAACGTAGCTGACCATCAGTGTCCTCCAGACTTGGAAGGGCTGAGCCACAGGGGGCCGGAGGGGACCATTCACAGCCCTCACGTGGAATTTGGACTTTAATACTGTGGCTGCGCCCGGGAGTTTGGCTCTAAAGAGCTAAGGACAGTTCCTTTATCCCAGGGAGGATTGTGAACTTGAACTGATCCACAGCAGGTGTGTAGCGTGCATCTGCTCTGTCACTCCAAGGCCGCCAGGTGGACCGGGTTGGTCCCAGGGAGAACGTTTAACTGCTGACTTTCAGGGGACCCTGCCCTCTCCCCCTTATCACTCCTTGTCATGCATGGGGTCTCTGTTTGCCCTTGTGGTCAGGCACCTCCCGTGCGTTTCCCGGCACCCCCAGAGGCAGGAGCTAGGATTGTGCCTCGTGGTGGACAAGGAGGCTCACAGCAGCCCTCAGCCTAGGATGCCACAGAGCTGGGAGTCGGACTCCGACCTGTGGGTCTGCACCACCACCTGCTTTCCTGGCCCCTCGTTGCCTGGCAGGGGAGCCATCCTGGCTGCAAAGGGAAGCTGTTGGGGTTTGCACTTGGGGTGGTGAGAAGCCCAGCTGAGAAGTGGCTGGCAGATGCTCAGCCTCCTGCCTCTCCTCTGCCCCGTTTCGGGGGCGGAAGGGGGTGGGGGGACAACAATGGGAGACTGCTACCAACTTTGGCCCTGACTCCAGAGTCCCTCTCCCCACCCCTTTCGTGACTGTCCAGCAGACGCCCGTGTCTTAGCGTGGCGCTGGGCCTGCTGTACATGCTGCTGACACTGTAGGCACACGGCCCGGCTGTCACCTACTTGATCACAGCCTGAGGAGGGACCCAGGGTCACTTGCCAGGCCGCTCAGCTTCTCCCGAAGCAAGTTCGTTCTCATTGACGTGTGGGCAGCCACTGTGATGGTGTCCACTAGGCTTGGGGACTTCCGAGGAGGGCAGGCTCAGCTCTGTCCTCCAGGGCCTCCTAGCCAGACAGAGAAGACGGCTCCTTCCGGGCTCCTAGGCATGTGCGGGGGTGTTCCATGTCTGCTGGACCCTCATGACCTGCCTCCCAGCTTCATCTCCGTCCACCTCAGGCACCCTGTCCCCTTCTCCCCAGCGCTGCAGGCACCTGGTGTTAGTTGAGGTCCTTGAATGCCCACCTACCCCTCCTCCAAGTTCCTTCACCTTTGAGGACCCTCTGTCTCCTGCCTGTCTCCTGCCTTGCTGCTCCCTTGGGTCCATCCCAGCTTCACTTTCGCTTCCTCCAGGCAGCCTTCTTGGATTCCTCCAGGCTGTCTTTTACCCGCGGCCCCTGCTCTTCTCAGTGTAGGCTTCTCTAATCACTTGTGGGAGAGCGTGCTCACCAGGGCTCCCTGCTGGAGGTCAGCCAGCGCCCTGGGGGCCGGGAGGGCGCACCAGCATTGCCCTCGCCCTCAGCACAGCCTGGCTGCAGCTGGCACTCAGGGGAATTCTGTGGGTGGACGCATAAAGGAAGGAATAGAGATCTATTCCGCATCAGCCTCAAAGCTATGGGCAGTGGCTGGCGCACCGTAGGCTCCAAGGGTGCTGTGCTTGCTCGGAGAGCCACGTTCAGGGAGCAGACCTAGTCTCTGGGGATGGCACTGACTCAGCCCACCTAGAAGGAAGCTTGCTGGGAGCGAGTGGGGTGGAGCAGGAGGCCCTTCCCTGGGGGGGATGTGCTTTTTGCTGGAAAACATCACAAATCCGGGAGAGGTGCCCGGGCCCTAGCGCTGCGCCCACTCTCAAGGACACGCTCAGGGCTTTTTCCTTCGTGGGTGCATGTCCTTGTGCCGTGACACCAGCAAACCCAGCACAGGCTCTGGGTGAAGGACAAGGGCTGAGGTTCCCCCGAGGCCTGGCCCAGCGCCCCGCGCACGGAGCAGTCGCTGAGATGTGCCCAGTGCGCAGGGAGGGCTGCCTGCAGGTTGCAGAGCAGCAGGGACGGGCGAACCAGGGCTTCGCTGGGGAATTCCTTCAGGGTCAGCTCTGCGTCAGATGCCTCCTTTCTGGACCCCAGGGTGCCATGCGGTCTGTCTCCGAGGAAGCTGAGATGACTGTCTGTGCCGGGCATGTCGACACCCAGCACCTAGTTTTCCGGGTCACTGTGGCCTGCAGGCCCTGCTACCCGCCCCCCCCCCCAGCTCTGTGAAGTGCGGGGGGTGACTCATTTTAGAGATGAGGAAAATTGACTGTAGACTGTCCGAGATCTATTCTGCATCAGCCTCAAAGCCACGTCCAGGAAATCCGCGTCCTCACGCATGAGAAGCGGGGGTCCAGCCAAGGGTTAGGCGAGTGGAGGACAGACGGTGCCTGGGGCACAGCCCTGGGAGGGTGCTGGCTACCAGGACGTGGCCCGGGTCTGACCTCCGCTCTTCTAACCCTTAGGTGGACCTGCAGAGGGCGTCAGGCAGGTCCCAGACATAGAGCTGCCGGGAGAGAGGGCCCTTTCTGCTGGGAAACCCTGTGACTTTGGAGAACACGCGCTTGTAAAACGCCGGCTCGCCATGTGTCTCTCACACCCACCCTGGTATCGGTAGCGCACTCCACCCACATGGCCGTCCTGGGTCAGAGGCCCCGTCTCCCGCGCTGGGTCGGAAGTTGTCTGCCTAATTCGAATGCAGAAGCTTCGGGAGGTGGGGGAGCCCAGCTAAGCCACCAGGAGCTGTTGGTGGCACCAATTCAAAACGTGTGTTTATTTTTCAGGACTAGCCACAGCGACTCCAGCATTTACATTCGACGCCATACTAATAGGTCTTTGGAATCGGTTAGTATGCGAATTTCTTCCTCTTCTGAGCGCCACTGCTAATCACTTCCTTTCCATCCTTCCTCCTCCCCAGCATGCAACAACTATACTTTTGGATAGAAGGCAAGCACATTGACATCTTGTTGTTAAGCACAATCCAGTTGGATGTCCAGTTTGGGCAGTAGGAGATGTAAATAAAGTGATGATTTTAAAGCCCAGAGGTCTCTTTGTCATATAAAACAATGCATCCAATGCCCCCACCCCCACCAGGAAGAGAAGCTCAGTGGCAGGTGCAAAGGAAGCGGAGGGTCCTTCACGCTTACCACGGCGTAGCTCTGCTCGTGTTGGGACCTAGAGCACCATGGACCACAGCCCTGACTCGGGGGACGGGGCCACCAGCCGGGGGTGGGCCGGGGAGAGGGTGGGTTCATGTGGAACATGGTTTAGCACTTGGGCGCAGGGGCTAGATGTTTACAATCATGAGAGAGGCAGGGTGTGCTCAGCTTTGTAATGTTTAAAATCGTTTTATTTTCTGTTTCAGAGATTCCGTCTTTACTAATTGGGTTGCGGGGGTTTTGTTTATGAATTTCACTGTAGGATCATTCTAGCTATGTTCAGTTGAGGAACGCAGCCGATCTGGATGACAGGAGAAACCGAATGTTAACCAGGTGGGTGGCTTTCCTCCAAGGGCTGTTGGGGTTTCAGAAAGCCTTTTCTCTCTTTTAATGTTGCAGCCAACCCGTCTGCAAAAGGTGGGCGCGGGGTGGCTGTTCTCCGGCGAGGCTTTGTCGATAACAAAATTGAGCCTGAGACCTTAACGGTTCCGGAGGGAACGACTAGGAACTGACGAGGAGTGGGAGGCAAGGGCGACGTTCATGAACAGAAAGCTCTGCTCCACGTGGAGACAGGCGTGGGTCAGGCCCTGCGCTGCGGTTCCCGGGGAGAGCCAGGCAGGAGAGGACGGGGTGTGATGCTTGGGAATGCCACCGCGCCTGACAGCCCTGTTCCTTCTGTCGCCACTGCAGGTACAATACTCAGAGGCTCACTGAGCTGATTTTACAGTTTTATGGCATCCGAGCAGACATGAAGAGGGAGTGCAAACATGGCCGGATGTCCATGAAAGTATCTCTTTCCCCGCGGAGAACTAGGCTAAGCTGCCGCATCGCTGCCCACTGCCCACACCGGGCCCAGGAGACCGCTAACCTCCAGTCAGGCCTGCTCCTCGGGGCCTGTGCGAGTCGCTGGCTCGCTTCCCTTTGTGGATCCTTTTCTTAATATTTGCCACAGATTTGAATGGGCTTAGAAGGACTTACATGATGGGAGTGGAAAACCTCCGCCTGGATAGCACCCCACACCCAGGAGTGTGATGCCCAGAAGCCCACCTCGGCGGCGCCTCACAGAGGCCAGACCTGTTCCCCCTCCCGCCGTCACGTGGGAAGATGAAGGCCCATTTCCCGTTAGGCCCGGCACACTCCCGGGGCAGCCGCACTTGGCGTTCACGAGGGAGTCACTCGGAAAATGGAACCTGCAAGGGGAGGCGTGCAGTTTTCCACATTGTTTTTTTAAAAAAAAAAAAATACGTTTTTACTGATTTCAGAGAGGAAGGGGGAGAGAGAGAGACATCAGTGGTGAGAATCGTTGATGGCCGCCTCCTGCACGCCCCCTAATGGGGATGGAGCCCGCAACCCCGGGCACAGGCCTTGAGCGGGAATCCACCTGTGACTTCTGGTTCACGGGTCGCTGCTCAACCACTGAGCCACACCAGCTGGGCCGATTTCCATGACGTTGAACATGTATTCCCTTTGCAATAAAGAATATAGTTTAAATTTTCCCTACAAACAGTTTTGAGAAAGAGAAAGCAGCTCTGTCCATTGTCGGGTTTCCGCCTGTGGATCGCTGGGTTGCTAAGCCAAGGCTGATGTCAGCCCGCCCGGCCTGTCACTTGCGGGAGGCGGTGAGGAGGAGGCCGTGCTCCCTCTCAGGGCCTCCATCACCAGCCCCAAGACGTCCCCGTGAGCTTCGAGCAGAGGCTCCCAGCACCCCTTCCAACCAGGTGGTGTCCCCCCGCCCTTTCCTCGGTGAAAATGTGGAACTTCTGGCCTTTCTCCACCAGGCAAAAGCTGAAGGTCACTTTAATGCTGCCTTCTGCGAAAAAAGAAAAAAGAAAAAAAAGGAGGAAGACTAATCTGACCAAAGCCAAATCTTGTCATTAATTGTTTTAAAAGCCTAAAACCAAGCCTAGTGGGCTTCTGTTTCTGATCGCTGTTTTCAGATGATCTGACCTCAGGGAATGCTCTCTTCCGTTAGATGGCTCAGGAAGTCCCCTCTGTCCCGAATGTCCGAACTGTCCGTGTCTAACGGTGTTCACGGAAGGAAGGTGTGCTGGCCTGGGAGTGAGATCTGGGCTGGAGCCTGGCTCTATCACAGTCATTGTGTGGCCTGGGCAAGCCCCGTCACCCAGTGCATCTCAGTCTGCCCATTTGTGCAATGGGCTCACAGCCCCTCCCTCTCCGTGCTGTGGACGCCTGGCCCCTAGCGCCCTCCTTGGGTCTACATGTTCACTGGGGGGGCTCTTGGGCACCTCGCGGGGCTGCCCGCAGCTCTCCAGCTGGGTGGCGAGGTGGGAGCATGGGGGTCGGTGGGGTCCGCTCCCCTGGGGTTCCACGTGTAACAGCCTGTGTCTCCCTCCTGCAGGAAGGCCAACCACTGTGGCGAAGCCTCGCGGCAGGAGGGCGAGGGCCCGCACAGCGACGCCCTGACCCAGTTCGTCCAGCAGCCGGACATGATGTACTTCATCCTGCTGCTCTGGCTGCTGGTGTACTGCCTGCTGCTCTTCCCCCAGCTGGACGTCAGCCGACTCTGAGCGTCTGTGCAATAAAGAGACCGGACCGGCCGGTGGGCGTTCCTTCTCTCTCACTGTGTCCGGGCTCCGGACAGGGCTCCCCTGCACACGGCTGAGGGTCTCCCAGCAAACGTGGACGCCTCGCGTTTCCTTCTTCACGGTTCCTTTCCCTCCTGTGCATCCTGAGCATGCCTTCTCTCAGGCTGCATCTTGGGCCCTAGGGGGTGCGGTCCCCGGTGGGCTTTGTGCTGTGTGCCTTGCTGTGTCACTGTCTAGCCATCTCCCGGTCTCAGCTTGTCCCACACGCAGGTCCCTAAGGTCCTGGGTGGCCTTGAGCTACTCTCCTCTCCTGGTGAGAAAGGGGGTGGATGCCCCAGGCAGAGCCTCCACGTTTTTCTCCAGGAGGGGGCGTTGGAGCAAAGGTGGCTGGTGTCCGTGCACCTGTGTGGTCTGGCGATGGGGGCAGGGGGGGGGGGGGGACATCCGAGGGACACACAGCTGCCAGTCCCAAGAAGGCATCTGGGAAAAGCAGAATCCAAACAGGGAAGCGACCGCTGGATGTGAGCTGCAGGGCGCTTGTGCTTTTTCGGCCTCAGTGTTTGTTATGAGCCGGAGGGGTTCACTTCTGTGTTGACTGATTTGGGGTAAAGCTGGATTTTCAGATCTTTTCCACCAATGGAACCCTCTTTTCCCATGAATTCTTGGGGCAGAGTGTGGGCAGCGTAGATAATAGATAAAAGCAGAGTTCTGGCTGATGTGGGGAGGGCCTGGGACCCCTCCCACTTTGCCCAGGCAGCCCCCTGGCTTCCTTGGAGGGCTCCTGCAGGGTCTGTGCTAACCCCCAAGGCCCCACCTGGCACTGCAGAAGCTCTAGAGAAAGCCGAAGGAGGACTGCAGAAGAGGCTGGAGGTACAGCTGGACATGGGCCAGAAGGTTCCTGCCTGAGACAAGCCGGGCGCTCCTGCCTGGGCATGTGGTCTCAGCTCGGGCATCCTTTGTGGTCCTTCGCAACAGTTTCCTGAAAAGGCAGGCGGTTTGGGAGAGGAGAGCGCACCCAGCCGCCCTCCCAGCCTCCAACTGGGCTCCCTCTGCGCCTGCTTCCTGCAGAGATGCAGGTCACAGGCCTGTGTGGTTTCCGCCCCGCAAGAGCATAAGTCAGGTGACACTTGTCAGCCCCAAGCGGTCAGGCCAGGAGGGACCCTCAGACAGCGCTGGTCCAGCTGAACCCCGAGAGGCAGAGGGGACTGGCCAAGTTCCCCCCCCACCCCCCGCAGGAGCAGACTGGCCAGCACCCCAGGCCACCCAGCGCCCAGCCCAGACTCCCCCCTTTTAGGGAACTCCCATTGTGCCCATGAGTGTCCTGGGGAAAAAAAAAAAAGAGAGAAAATGATTAGATAAGAACGACCTCATTGGAAGCAAAACCAGGATTTCTAGGCCAACTTTCACCTCTGTTTTGTTCTCGGCTGTTTCCCATGAAGAGTTTCTATTCACTCGCAAGCCCGTCCCCGCTTCCTGCCGGGGACCCCTGGCCGCTGACCGGCCAGCCTCGCTCTCGCTGCGGGAGCCACGTGCGGCTCTTACGAAGCCAAGGTCTCGTTTGTGCCAGGTCGCGAGGTTCAAGTTGACAGAATCCCAGCGCGCCCCAAAGGACTCGCAAGCACATCGGCGTCGGCCCCCGGAGTCTGGCCTCTACCCCGCTCGGTTTGGAGCCTGCCTTCCCCCCCCGAACCGACCTGAGCCTTGCCCCCCGAAAGCTGCGGGGGCCTGGAGCCATTCCATCCGGAAGGCCGCGTGTCCGTGGAAAAGGAGCTGATTAGCGCCTGGCAGCAGCCGCGGAGGCTCAGCGGCCCAGATAATACAGATGACGCCTGGGACGCGCACTCGCCTAGACGCCCCAAGGCCCGGGGAAGGGCTGACCCAGACGTCCAGCCACTTCAGTTACGGTCTAGACCTCGTCAGAAAACCCCCCGCAGGCTGCTGCGCTCTCCCGTTGCCTCTCCTAATATTGTTTAAAGCCCTCGACTGGCCAGATGCCTAAGCGTCATTTGGTTCAGGTTGGCAGCGAACCGCATTCTTTTTTTAAGGAAAAAACATGTCTCATTTGAGTGAAGGCGCCTAGGGAAGAAGCTGGATATAAAAGGGGGATAGAGAAGCCTGCAAGACAAACCATCCCAGGGGGTTTAATTTTTAAGAACAATTTATTTTAGACTCTTATCCGAGGAATACATGTTCGTAGTTTAAAAAGAAACCACGGCTGTGAGGCTCTTAATGAAAACCAGGAAACCCCTCCCCCTTTTGCATTTCTACAGAGCATGCTCATGCTTTTGTTTTTTAAACTAATTTAGAAGCATCGCTTGCTTTATGGCAGACGAGGCTCTCTCTGCTTTGCCAGTGCAGTCAGATCATATTGTCTGGTGCATCGCTGTTCAGTGTGGCTGAATAAGGGCTGAACCAAGTAGTGTACTGTGCTTACATATTCTCTCCTGTCAAATTTAGCATTGATTAGATTTTTTATCTTTTTTGGGTGTGGAACATTTATATATATATAAAATATTGATTGAAGGGAGAAGGGAGAGGGAGAGAGAGACATCAATGATGAGAGAGAATCATGGATCAGCTGCCTCCTGCACGCCACCTACTGGGGATGGAGCTCACAACACAGGCTTGTGCCCTGACCTGGAATCGAACCGTGACCTCCTGGTTCATAGGCTGATGCTCAACCACTGAGCCACGCCAGCTGAGCTGACACATTCTTTAATAACTTCTCAAGAAAAGGAACATGGGAAGTAACTATTGTAAAATTTTGGGATTTTTGCATAACTTAAAATATCTTCATTCTGCCTTTTCCCAGGTGTGGCTGGGTGCAGAATTGCAGGTGGAAAATAACGCCCTTCTCCCTTCCTCCCCCCCACTGTGGTCTGCCTGTGGCTCTGCGGCTGGAGTACGGTCAAGCTCGGGTTTTCTCGAACATCCAGGAGGACTCCACAAACCCCGCCAGAGTTCTGAGACGGGGCCCTCTCTTCTCGGCTGGGAGACCTCCCTCAGGGGCCCCTGCCCAGTGACAGCTTCACTGGGGTCAGCTTCACGACCCAAGTCTGAAGTGGACGGAGGGAGGTGGGAGCCTCCTTCACCCCTTCCCCAGTGTCCCCCACCCACCCTGCTTGCATCCCGCTTATGCTCACGCGAGAATGACTGCGGGGGTGCCGGCCCAGGTTTAGCCTATGGTTGCAAATTCGCAACCAGATGCCTCAAAGGGGCTGTGAGGAGTGACACCTCAGTGTTTGACATCGAAGGCTTCAGTGACTTCAGTTACCTGTGCAGCCCGTCCCCTCCCCTTCTCGCTGCTTCTCCACCACTCACAGGTGCTTCTCAGGGTAGGAAGGTGGGCTCTCAGGAAACGCTCATCTCAGCGGCCTAGGCGGCACAGTCCCCGTGGGATGGAGAGCACGGGCTACCTGGATGAAGTCATGATTGGTTGGTCTGAGATGGGTATCGCCATTTTTCTTTAAGTTTAAAAGTCATAATTTTTGCAACAGCCACCACTTGTATCAAGCCCACCACAAGCCAGTACGAGCGTATTCTGCAAAGTACGCCGTGGGATGGGCGGCCACAAAGTGTGTGCGTTCCTGAGTGCCATGCAAGGCTGGGAGCGCGATTTTAAAGGAAGCACTGTGAGTGTCCGACCTAGAGAGCTGACTCTGTTCCCAGCTGGGACAAGCTGGCCAGGCGCCAGGAGCTGGCATCCTTGGATAATTCATTCACCTCTCTGGGTCGGGCGTTGGAAGACTTCTTTTGAAAAGTCCTAGATTTCAAAATCTAAATCTTAGCAAGTTTAGATTATTTTTATAAAAGCTCAGTACGTGGCCTCTTTGCTTAAAATAAATGTACCTCTGTATTGGCAAGCAAATGCCAAAGCTTAGAGCATTCTTCCTGCTTTGTATCTAAGCGCCTGGGGAGGTTTAGTAAATAAAAGGAACCGTATTTTCTGGCATATAAGACGACCTTTTAACCCAGGAAAATCTTCTCAAAAGTCGGGGGTTGTCTCATACGCCGGGTGTCGTCTTATAGGGTGGGTGCTGAAACTTCCAAGCTGGACTGGAAAATCTGCGGTCGCAGCATACGGTGGGGGGAGCTCAGAAACAGCCGCACTCCATTCATTTCAGTGGAGCCGGACGGAGACCGCAAGTGTCTCCGGTCGACTCCTTTTTGTGCCACATACGGTCTCCGTCCGGACTTTTTAACCCAGGAAAATCTTCTCAAACGTTGGGGGTCGTCTTATATGCCCAGCCGTCTTATATGCCGGAAAATATGGTAGTTTATGTTAAAGGTGTGGGGATGAAAGTTTGTGGGAGAACATGGGAAATCTCCTTTCTCGGGCTCCTAGAACCAACGGGGTTTCCTTAAGTCAGCATCAGGGGCAGTTTCCCAGGGGAATGTCTTTGGATTTGAGAAGATCAACTGCAGGAAAAAATAGCTTCTACCCACTAGCCCTGCCTACTCCTCCCATCTTGTTCCCTTTCCCCCAGCAGACTCAGGGCCTGGGCACAGAAAGTCCTCTGGAATCAGAGGCCCTTTGCATTCTGGCATTGGATCCCTTAAGCCAAAGGCTGGCACGGCTCCTTTTGGTGTGGCATGTTCCCGCAGGGGGCATGGTACTGGTGGGGGAGGGGTGCCTCAAGAGCCCTTTGGCCTTGAACCTGCACCTGAGATAGCTGCCTGCTGGTGACATCAGCCAAAGACGGAAGGTGGCAAAATCCTCGTCTGCGCGTCACGAGGACAAAGGCCTAAACCTGGACACGGGAGTTCGCTCAGAGGACGTTGTGTTGGATGGTGATGGGCATTGATCTTGTCAAGGTCAGTAACGTGTTCAGCAGGTTTCATGCTAGAGTTTCTTTTAATGCCATGGCAGGACAAAATGGACCATGTATGAGGGTTTTCAGTGAGGCCTCCAAGAGTTGAAGAAAGTGAGATATTATTTTGTAGTACAAGGTTATTTTGTCTATTTAGTATATACATAGCCATAGCTTTGTAAAAAGGGATCTTTGTAAAAACGTGTATGACTGTGCACTCTTATTTATTGATGATTGTAAATGAAGATGTTAATGACTCTTTGCCTAATTTATACTGTGGGAATGAACTGGAGTGTTGACTGCTTCCTGTTCAGGAAGTGGAGCTTGGTGCTATGATGAGTGGTCTTATAAAATTACATGTATCCTTAAGGAAATTGTGAGTATAAACTTCAGGAAACGACACTCTCGTTGATGATCTGTGTTTCCATGTGCAGTGGTGTCTCTGCCCACCGGAAATGACACTGTCTTTCCTTTGTCCCAACAAAGAGTGCTGTTGCCGGGAAGGCGAAGCTGCTGGTGGTGGACACGGTGGGAATGCACCTCCTTACCTTGCAGCTCGCCGTGGGCCTTTGCATGGGAAGCTCCCAGAAGGAACAATAGCTGTATTCCTACCCTGTTTCCCTGAAAATAAGACAGTATCTTATATTAATTTTTGCTCCCAAAGACGCGCTAGGTCTTATTTTCAGGGGATGTCTTATTCTTCCATGAAGAAGAATAGGGTACACATTTATTGTTGAATTAAAAAAAGGAAATTTATTACCTGTGTGCCCACCCAATGGGCCCGACTCCTGCCCCACGCGACTCACTGTGTAATTGTGAGTCAGCCAGACTCCGTCAGGGCAGAGCGAGCAGCAGGCGGCAGCTTGTCCTGGCGGCGGCGCAGGCTCTGATGAAAAGAGACCTCGCACTTCCTGTCTGCTCCGGCTATGCTGCGGCCAACAGTGAGCTGCACGGCAGCGCCCACTACTATGGCCCAGAGTCCAGAGTTACGGTAGCTTTGGGGGGCCTTATTATTGGGGAGGCCTTATGTTTGGGGGGGCATTATTATCGGAGAGGTCTTATTTTCGGGGAGGTCTTATTTTGGGGGATGCCTTAGTTTGGGGGGAACTGTAGTAGTCGGTGTGGTGCTGGTAATGGTATAGTAGCAGCACTAGTGGTGGGGTAGTGGTAGTAATAGTATAATAGCAGTAGCAGCACCGTCGTGGGAGGACTAATGGTGGTGGTGGTGGTGGTGAGAGTGGTAGGAGTTGGACAGCAGTGGCCGTAGTGATAGTAACAGTAGCCGTCACACAGCCCTGGAGTTAGACTTCCTGCGTGGGTGCCTGGGCTTGAGTCCTGGGTCTGTCTCTTACCAGCTGTGTGAGTACAGTCCCCTGGATTCCCCAGAAAACAGCCCAAGTCAAGCTTATGTGCTGATGTGCATCATGGGAGGTGAGTGCCATCCCAGGGCAGCGGGAGTGAGGCGAGGAAGGACGGAAAGCAAATGAAAGGCGAGGCATCAAAACTTGATTCCCCATCTGCTGAGTCTCGGCGGTGTTCTGAGTTCTGAGAACGATCAGTGAGACCACAGCCCTGGCACTCACAGAGCTCCTATTGCAGCGGGGGAGCCGGACATAAACAGAATAAATGAAATATATAGCACGTCCGCTGTGCATCCGTAAGCGCGTGAGAAAGGCCCGGGGGAGGGAGTGGAGGGGGGCGGGTGGGAGGCAACACAATGTGCACAGAGTAGTCTGGATGAGTCTCTGAGGAAGAGACACTTGACTAAAGCCTTGAAAGATGCGGGACAAGGCACTCGACCATGGGGGGAAGGAGCTTTCCACACAAAGGGAGCAGCATGTGCAAAGGCACTGAGGTCACGGCTGGCATTTTCAAGGACGGCAAGGAGCCCGCTGTGGCCAGCACAGCGCGGGAGGGAGGGAGGGAGGGAGGGAGAAGTCAGAGGAGCTGGAAGAGATGCAGGTCGGACAGGCCTTGGAGGGCCTTGTGAGGGCTTAGCCTCCATCCTGCACGAGCTGGGACCCACTGGAGAGTCAGCGTGTGTTGACCACGTGTTAGCAGGCTTACCCTGGCTGCCATGGCTCCCATCTTACTTTTGTTCAGGGTGGTTACGCCATAAAGAACTCACATGTGAAGGTGGGGTGACGTCTTCTTCCCATTAATTGCCATAATATCTAGGACTGATGTCCGCTGCCTCCAACAGGAGAACCCACCGGAGCAATGGCTTCACCGCCGTCAAGGTCTGACTTTTGTCTCGTAAGAGAGGGGCCATCCAGTCCGGTTTGGTCCTGCAGCTTGGCGTCTGTCCATCTAAACCACACACCGCGTGCCGTGCTGAGAATGGAAGAGGCGGCGGGATGGGCCGCCCCTGCCTTTCGGCTTCCAGAACTACCATGCAGCACTTCAGCCCGAGCGCTGTCACTGACCACAGCTGCGAGGCAATGGGGGGGGGGGGGGCGGCACCCTCTGGCTGACCGCTGGGCTGAGTGACCTACCGTAGGGAGGGACATGGGCAGCTGGCCACCTGGGTGACACTTGTCCCAGGCTTAGCGTGGGCCAGAGGTGGGCAGCTTGCGCATTGAACGCTCTTAACAAAGGACCGACTGCATGTGTGGGCTCAGCGTCGGGGACACAGAGGAATGAGAGGAAGTCCGTCCTCTGAAGGCGCTCGTGGGAACATGAGGGGAGCGGTGTGCACGGAACAGAGCCACCATTTCCCGAGGGCTCTCCGGCCCCCGACTGGAGACCCATGGCAGGGTCATAAAACTCACCACCACCCAGGAGTGGCAGTCCCATCCCGCCCATGGGATTAAGGTTATGCCATAAGGGGGTTAAGATTGGGGGGGAAATGCATTCGTTCCTGTGCTGCCCCGCAGAGCAGAGGAAGGGCCTGGGGCTGCCAGGCTTGTACCAACCCATCAGCCCACCTTCTGAGCGCCCAGAAGTGGCGAGAGAACGGGAACGGGCCTGGGCTCCACTGCGGCTCCCAGACGGGGCCATGGGCAAAGCAGGCCCGAGAGCGCCCCTGCCACCAGCGGGCAGATCAGGCCCTCGGTGAGCCTCCGCTTTCCCAGGCCTCGATTTCTCCCAGTGAGAAAGGCACTGACAGCTGCCCATGTTGAGGTTTGAAATGAGCTACTGTCTTCGAAAATACCCAGGAAATAATCCAAGGTGAGTGCCATCCCAGGGCAGCGGGAGTGAGGCGAGGAAGGAAAAATACTCATGGTACGATTAG
This sequence comes from Murina feae, assembly GCA_004026665.1. Classification (NCBI taxonomy): domain Eukaryota; kingdom Metazoa; phylum Chordata; class Mammalia; order Chiroptera; family Vespertilionidae; genus Murina; species Murina feae. The sequence continues at coordinate 21,377 of PVJC01019567.1, forward strand.
AATTGCGTTCTTATCTCTTTGCCTCTTAAACAACAGAATCTTAAAACTCCAGTTATTATTTTATAGGACTCAACCTCCTCCTACCCAACATTCCTCATTTGCAGACATTTTTTTTTTTTTGTCCCTGTCATAATCCTTGAAACGTCTTGACAGCCTGGAATGTTTGCAGGGGTGGGGAATGTGTGGTCTGCGGGCCATATAAGGCCTGCACAGTCATTGTTCTGGCCCTGCCAAGGCATTAGGGGTGAGTTAATTAAATGTTAGACCAAATACAGCAGGCTCCTTTTATATATTTTGATTTCAGAGAGGAGGGGAGAGGGAGAAGAGATAAAAACATCAATGATGAGAGAGAATCATGGACCGGCTGCCTCCTGCACACCCCACACTGGGGATGGAGCCCACAACCCAGGCCTGTGCCCTGACCAGGAATCAAACTGTGACCTCCTGGTTCATAGGTCGACACGCAACCACAGCCTCACCGGCCAGGCACACAGGCTAATTTTTAAGTTGATGATTTTGTGTGGCCTGTGACTGATGTCATAAATACCCAATGGCCATTGGCAGGAAAAGGTCCCACCCCCATTAGATGGACAGTGTTTGGGCACTAAAGTCCTCTCTGGCCCTGCTCAGTGGTACCCTAACTGAGATTTGACACAAAGGGACAGAATTAATTCTAGTAATGGAGTCATCAAGATGTCATTGTATCTCTGGCTCTTTTTTTTAAAGTCTTTGTTTTTTAGAGCAATTTTAGGTTCATGGCAAATTTAAGAGAAAAGTACTCAGATTTCCCACATACCATCTGCCCCACACACGCAGAGCAGGCCCTCCTCCCCCCACTATCAGCACCAGAGTGGGGTGTCTGTGGCAACTGATGAACATACACTGATACATCATCATCACCCAAAGTCAGTGGTTTAGTAGCTTATCTTAGGGGTCATCTCTGGCTTTCAATAATGGGTATTATTGGTACCAATTGATTTTAACCGCAGTACAGTCTTCACAGGACAATTTACAAGAACACTTTTAATAACATTTTCTAACAATTTCGAGCTAACAAGGATAAACGGGGCAAGTGGGCCCCATCCCTTTTCATATATTTAAGCAGAAAGCATAATGGAAAACTGCCAGAATGTTAGTAATTTCATGTGATCAATGAGATGCCGAGTGCAGCACAATGAACTACATAGCTCCATCTGCTGTAAATACTTTGAATTGGCTACCTCTGGATTTTATACGTTATGGGTCTCAGTTTACTTTCATAATGCATGTAACAGGCATTTTGTAAGCGATGCTGCGCTTGGAACACCTTGCTAGACGCTGAGGGTGTAGATATAATGGACAGGGAGTGGGATGGGATTCACGACAAGGGGGAAAAGACTTTTGGAAAGTGTTGGGGAGGTGGGTAGAGAAATGGAAATCCAGAGGCAAGCTAAGGAGAGGCCATGAGGGGCTCACTGACCCGGGCTGACCAGCATTTCACGACAGGGCCAGGTCATGGTCAAAGGTGTGCCTAGCACGGGCCACATGGCCTGCTGACTCAGGAGAAGTCACATAGCTACTGCGTAGTGATGAAAAGGATGCGTAAGTAAAAACCATGCCCTGTGATAAATGCTAGAATAAAGGTATTTTCCTTGTGCCTTGAGAGTAGAGAGAAGACAGCCATTCAAAGGGGTTGGACCGGTGGGGAACCAGGTCTCAGGATGGATGACCTCATGAAAGAGGAGGTAAACACTGAGGAGGGGGAGGATTTCTACGGGCCCAGGAAGAGAGGAAGGGCATTTCAGGCAAGGGGAACAGCATGAACGACTGCGCAGAGGTGTGGAATTTCATCCTGGGTTAAGAAACGGGGTGGCCCGGTTGCAGCTGAAGCTCAGGGAGATGGCAGGGCAAGAAGTTACGTAAGCAGTGACCAGCTTCTACAGGACCTCAAACTCCAGGGCAAAAAGTCTGCAGACACCGGGGAGCCCTGCGAGCTGGGAGGCTGGGTGGAAACGAGAGAACAGTCAGCACACGAAGCAGAGGGCGGACTGCAGCAGCGGAGACGAGGTTGGGGAGACGGGAGGAAGCTCCTGTAATGAGGTCAGGGAGAAACAGGCCCAGGCCTAGGGCAGGGGCCGTGTAAAGAGGAGGAAACAGAATCACAAGAGCGAGTGCACATTCCCCTTTGGGATGGCCAGCACTGGGCCGCTGGCTGGGCTGGACTGACATCTTTAACCAAGACAGGATAGTCAGAGGAGGAGTAAACAGGCATTTGATTATGACCCACCCGCTGGCACAGGAAATGGCACATTAAAAGTGTTCTAGCCCAGCCGGTGAGGCTCAGTGGTTGAGCATCCACCCAGGAGCCAAAAGGCCACTGGTTTGATGCCCGGGCAGGGCACATGCCCATGATGCGGGCTCAATCCCCTGTTGGGGGGAGGGGGGTGCTGGAGGCAGCCGATGATGATATTTCTCTCTCATCGATGTTTCTATTTCTGGATCCCTCTCCCATCCTCTTTCTCTAAAAAATCAATAAAAACATTTTTTTTAAAGTGTTTTATCCATGGTATTTATTATTGTTACTACTCATATCTCAAAGATTAAGTCATCTTTGTGGTTATAATTTTCAGGACAGTCCTGTCATTGGATTTAAATACCAGAGGCCACTGAAAACCCGTTTGGTTGCACTTACGATCATGAAGCCCCAAATCAGAGCCTTTGTAACTTAGTCTATTTAATGCTGCCCCGTGAGGCAGCTGTAAAGCGTGAGGCTGTCATGACACCTCATTGGCCTCTGTTTCCAAAGTCAGACACGAGGACTAGTTCGCCATTGTGGCCCCATCTCGAGGAGGGATCTCAGACCGTGGCCAGGGCTGCAAGCCCTTTGATCAAGAATGAATGAATGGATGGAAGGATGGAAGGATGGATGGATGGATGGATGGATGGATGGATGGATGGATGGATGGATAAATGAATGGATGGAAGAATGGATAGATGGATGGATGGATGGATGGATGGATGGATGGATGGATGAATGGATGGATGGATGGATGGATGGATGGATGGATGGATGGATGAATGGGGTGGATGGATGGGCGGATGGAGCAATAAAAATCATTGAATCTCTTGTTCAAAAAAGTTACTTCCTTTTGGATTAAACATACTGTGTCCTTCTTGGAAACTGCCCCGAGGGCCAGCTCCTTCGGATGCCCAGCGCCGCTTCCCTGTGGCCTGCCACTGACTGCACGTGCGCTGTGCTTTGGTCAAGATGGTAGAGCTGGACTCTCACCACCGTGTGGAGTCCCTTCGGGTTTGGGGTTCTCCCCGGTGTTTGTGCTGCACGTGTTAGGGAAACATGTGTTTTCCTCTCGTTAATCTGTCTTTTATTGCAGGGGTCTCAGCCAAGAAGGGAGAAGGCAAAAGGAACAGCAAGTTTCGTCCCTTCCAAGTGCAAAGCTGTTTGCTGGGGAGCCACGCGCTGTGGAGGGGTGCGGGGCCTGCGGGCTGGCCAAATAGCCGTTGTCTGACCCCCGGCTTGCAGTTCCCCCAGACTCCGGCCTTGTTTGCCCAACTCTGGTTCTGGGCTCCTACCCAGGTTCTTGGTTGCCCCTTAGTTCTCCAGGCAGAGATTCAAGAGCAGCCCCGGGTCCTGCCGACTCAGCGGAAACTCGGATACGTGGCTCGGCCTTTCCTAGCGCCTTCCTGGGAGCCCAAAGCTATTGTCCAAATATCCTCAGTTAGCGGGCACCTGTCACAAGCCGGAAAACGAGGTGCAGTCACGATGCTCTCAGCACCCCATCTGCTCCTGGCCCTCCCCAGCAGACAGGGTTCTTGGACCAAGCCCAGACCCATCTATCACTTTGGGATCCTGGGAACCTGGTGGATTCCAGAATACGGGTACACTGGTCTCCCGACCCCTGGCCCCCATCCTGTCCCTACTCTCGGCCGCTTCCCTCTGATTCACCGCTGACATTCACGGCTGGCTGGCAGGTAAAGCCATCAGTTAACCAACAGCAAAGTTGGGAAGACCTGAGACTGGTCTTCGGAACCTGCAGAGGTGGTTTCTGTGGATGCGGAGTTTTTTATGGGGGCGGTTGTGGGATCTAGAGCAGCGATTGCCAACCTTTCGGACCTCAGGGACCACTAGCGGTCCGTGGACCACGGGTTGGCGACCGCTGATCTAGAAAGCCCTCCACCTCAAGTATTTCTCATTCCTCCTTCTATTCCCTGCTCTCGCATCTCCCCCCGCCCCCCCCAACACATACCTTGCCCCATCTTCTCCCCAGGATGGGAATAACACCATTAGTGGCTTTTCCTTTTGGAGTTACATTGTTGTGACTGCCGAACTCTCTTTGAGAAAGACACACCCCTGCAGGGGAGAACCCGTTATTTTCCTCTATCAACCCCTGACAGAGGCTTCTTTCCTCCTTGCTTTCCACAAGCATCTGCAAATGGAGCCCGAGGAGCTAAGTGGCAGAACACTGAGGTGTGGGCTGACTATGCGCCCCGCTTGCCCGGGGCAGTGCCAGTCTGTGTGTGTTGTCTTGGTGTTATGTTTATTAATGTCCCATGTCACTCCTGCCCAGGTTTGGCCATGAGGGAATATGCGTCTAAGTCCTAGGCAATCATACAAAGGCTTGGGTTTTGTCCTCTCTCCCTCCCTCCTTCCCTCTCTTTCTTCCTTACTTTTTGTTATGTGTGGAGCTCGGAGACACAGAGATAGGTAAAACACCCTTCCCCCCACTACGTGTGCCCGTGAGGAGCTCTGCTCAGTGGGGAGGTGGCTGGGGGTGAGGGTGGGAGAAGAGGAAGTGTAATGTGGTCAGTGTTACAATGGGGTGAAGTTGCTATGGATAAACCAAGGAGGGAACATCACCTCTTTTTGGATATAGGAGGCAGGGAAGGTTGTGTGATGAAGTGGGACCCAAGGGAAGGTTTTGAAGGACAAGGAGCTCTGTGGCCAGAGACCATGGGAGGAGGCTCTCCAGCAGGCACCCTACAGTAACTGCCTTAAGTCAAAACTTGTTAGGGGCCCGAACGTCTTGTCTCTGGAAAGGAGAGTTTCAGGAGGAGGTCAGTGTGGCAGAACAGAGAGGAAGGCGATCAGGGAGGTGGGACAGGCGGCCACGCCTATGTAGAAGCTGGGCCACGGGGCAGGGGGGTGGGGGGAGCCTTGAGTAGGATGTTTTGAGTAGAGGAATGATCCAAGCAGAGAGAGCCACTAGAGAAGCTGGTTGGAAGCAACGGGGTGCATGAAGGGAGAGCGATGGGCCTGAGCTTAAGGGGATCACAGGGCCTCCCACCCAGGAGCCTCTCTTTTTCCTCTGAGTTGCTAGGTGAGAGGGAAAGTCCTAGCTGGACAGTGAACAAGTGAAGAAGGTGTATCCCACCTGTGTTCCGAGTGGGATGGCATTCCAGGGGCCAGCTACACGCATCCTGACACCACGATGGCAGAAGCATTGTACAGTGTTAGGGGCCGGATTGTGTCCCCACAAAATTCATATTTTGAAGCCTTACACCCCAGTAGTTCCAAAGGCGACTGTATTTGCAGGTAGGGTCTTTAAAGAAGTGATGGGCCCTAATCCAATATCATTGGTGTCATTATAAGGAGGAGGAAATCTAGACACACAAAAAAGAGACAGGAGCAGGGTGGTTGTACAGAGGAGAGGCCATGTGGAAACACGGGAGGAAGCACCACAAGAAACCACACCTCCGGACACCTTGACCTTCACCTTCCAGAACTGTGAGGAAATACATTTCTGTTGTTTAAGCCACCCAGGCGGCAGCATTTTGTTATGGCAGCCCAAGCAAGCTAATCCATACAGTCTGTCCAAGAGACCCCAGATACCAGTTGTAGACAGAGGTAGTGTCTTAGTCTTGTTCGAGCTGCTATAACAACATACCACGGACTGATAATAATAGAAATTTACCACCCACAGTTCTGGAGGCCGGAAATCCAAATTCAGGGTGTCAGTATGGTCGGGTTCTGGTGAAGGCCCTCTTCTAGGTTGCAGGCTGCTGACTTTTTGCTGTGTCCTCACATGGCAGAGGGGGGGAAGCAAGCTCTCAGGCATTCCTTTCATAAGGGCACTAATCCTGTTACTGAGGGCTCCACCCTCATGACCTAACCACCTCCCCCAAGCCGCCCCCCATCCGAATACCATCACCTTGGAATTTCAACATATAAGTGTGGCGGGGGTGGGTGGGTGGGTGGGAGGGGCGAGGGCACAAACTTTCAGACCATAGCAAGGGAGCTCCCCTGGCAGTGGCCTTATCTCATTGGTTTGACTCCTATCACACAGGAAGGTCTCAGAGAACTGCCCGGGAGAACATCTGGAATGTGAGGACCAAGAGAAAACTACAGGAAGGTCATTTGCCCATGAAAGCAGGTTGGTGAGGGTAGTAAAGAGAGCGGAATGGATGATAAAGCTAATTCATGTCAGTTCTAAAGTATCGAGTAGTTCTGTTGAACTTTCGTTTGTTTGTTTTTTGTTTGTGTGTTGTTTTTTTTTAAATCTGGGCTAACGTGATTTTTAATTCCAAGCTTCTGCAGGCATTCGTTTTGCAGGAATACCAATGCTGCCTGATTGCTGTTCCCTGAGTAACAGTTCCATGTAAATTAAGAGGACAGCATTTCTTTTTCCAAAGGAAAAAAAGCTGATCCTAAGATACGGGGAAGCTGTGTCTGTTCCAGCTGAGGGGGGTACCAGCCGCGTCTTGTAACGCTAATCTGGCCACTGCACGGCCATCTTTCTGTTTGCTGTCTTCTCGCTGCAGGAGTGAGAAGACACAGACACTGTAGGCGAGCTGCTGAGGGGCCTGGGCGAGCGGAAGGCGGATTCTGGCGGCTTTCCCTGGAAAGTGCCTCGCAGCCTGCAGGCCGGGTTCTTTCGCTCTAAGTGAAACACGCCTCAGGGTTCAGTGCTGATGTGCCGGCCACAAACACGGTGGAATTCCAAGCCGCCCCCGAGGAGATGCCAAGAAACACTGAGATCATTTCACTCCTCAAGTCAAGAGAGGCCTGATCTGACCTGGACAGTGGAAAGCGTGCCAACTCGGCCGGCTGGCGGGCGTATTGCCTCTGTTTCAGTCTAACTCTCCTCGGTAAGACGAAGACTCATGCATCCCCGGGTTAAGGCTTTTGTTACGAAGCACTCTGGCAACGGGATCACAGCGGACACGGACCTACCGGGTCAGCTCAGGAAGCTCCAGGTCCTGCCGTGCTCTGCTCCCACCGCGCCCTCTACTTTCTGGAAATAGAGTCTTGGTGGCCTTGAAACCACAACTAGAAAAGGGGAGAGTTGAAACAGTCACATTTTTACCTCCCGAATACCTCCACTTCGGGGGCATCGCTCTCCCATCCAGGCCATTCTCCTCCGATTGCAAACAGACACTGGGCGCTGCTCTTCCCCACTTGCCACACAGGCTGGAGTTCACTCTTCAAAGGGTTGCCGTGTGCTCCCAGAGCCTGGCTACGGCCTCCCCGGGGCTGAGGTGAAAGAGCAAATCCTGAACAGCACACACAGGTGCTCTCTGTTCTCGGCCCTCCCGTCCCTCGTCTCCTGCTCCGTGGCTGGGTCCACGCTCCGTGGCTGGGTCCACGCTGGGCTCCCTTCAGTTCCGTGAATGAGCCGCGCCTCCTGCCTGTGGGCTCGGACTTGCTGTTCCTGCTCCCGGAACATCCCCTTCTCCCTCCGGCTACTCGGGCGTCGGGTCTCAGCCCGTGTGAGTGCTTCCTCGGGAAGAACTTCCTGGCCCCGTGCACTGTCAGGCTCTCCTTCTTCTGTGGCCTCGCAGCCATCCACAGCGTCTGCCACCACAGCAGCCATCCGACGTCCTTCCTGTGGTTTGACATCCTCTCCTGCTGGACGGGTGTCCAATCCCTTCAGGGCGTGCATGGGACACAGCAATTCTCCCTTTTGCGAGCTGCGGTGTCCATCTTCTCCTTCGCTCAGACAGCAGACGGAGCTCCCGGTTCCTGGGCCTTCGGACTCTGGGACTCACGCACATGGGCCCCTGGTTCTCGGGCCTTGACCTCAGACTGAGAGTGGCACCATGGTCTCCCCTGCTTCTCAGGCATTTGGACGCAGCCTGAATTCCGCCCGGCTTTCCTGGTTCTTTAGGGTGCAGGCGGCAGAGCACCTCCACCCCGGCCTGAGTCACTTCCTGTTGTCAATCTTTTGCTTTTATCCAGATACGGGCTATTGTTCCCCTGGAGAAGCCTGATATGCGAGTACAAAGACTCCCACACTCCGTTCACTCTTCACCAGTGGCACCAGTAAAGGCTTTAGGGTGACCAGCTCCGAGCCAGGGTCCCACTGTGCTTCCTGGCCCCGCCCCTCTCGTCTCCATCCCGAAACTGTATTTTCAGTCTTCCTTTGACTTTCATCATCTTCAAGTTTTTGAAGATTACCGGCCGGTCATCTGGTGGACCAGCCCTCCTTTGGGGTTCGTGTGGCCTCTCCTCCTAATTTGTGAGACACGCATTTTGGCAGAAATACTACAGAAGTGGTTCTGTCGCCCCCGATGTCGGTTTGTTCGGTCACTAGTGACCTTAATGACCAGAGACAAACCCGGATGGCCCTGAAGGTCATCGCCTTCCCTCTCCTCATGGCAGAGCTCACAGCCTCCCGAGCAGGACTGAGCAGGTCGGTGGAGAGACAAAACCTCGGGCCAGTCAGTGCTCCCGGCGGGCCAAGGCCTCTGAGCTGCCCTCTGCCCTGGGAATGCC
>PVJC01019568.1:0-30089 GCA_004026665.1 Murina feae
TGCGCGCGCCTCCGTACCTCTGTACTTTGCTTCCGCTGCTGCTCTGAGTCTCAGACTCTTCTCTGGTTGTAGGATTTTCACTCAGCCAGCCGTCCTGCTGGTGCGAGTGGTGTCCGTGTGTTCTTTTCGCGGTTTTTCTGAAATAGTTGTTCACAGCTGCATATGCGGTGTCTACCCTATGCCGCCATCTTGTTTCCCCAGTCTTTATTTTGTAGCCAGATTCCAGGAGGCAAAGTAAGGGCGTGGTCAGGATATTTACAACATTCTCATGGGTTTCAAATCTACTCAATTACATGCACCAGATCAAGTTTTATTTACTTGTTGCACCTCCCACAGCCCGTATCACTCAGCCACGTGGGACCACAGGTTCCGACCATAAGGTCAAGCTTACAACTATGGCCTTTGGCTATAATTGTGCTGGGACTTGCACGTGGCTTTGCCATGAGAGGATCGTGCCCTCTCATTAGTCCCAGGCTTGAAGCTGTCCAAATGCTGTAATAGTTCTCCACACCGAGGGGGGTGGGCGCGGTTCTAGCCATTCTGCCATTCTTCTGCCTGCCCAGAGCAACACCTGCGGCAGCAACTGACTCTCCTCCTGGCTCCAGCTCCACCAGACAGCGCCCACTCTGGTTTCATTTTCCCCATCACCCCCTGGCCTGAATTCCAGTGACCGTACCTCTTCCTGCTGTCCCTGATGTCCATGAGTGGGAGTGGCTTCCTCCTGCTGCTGTTCTCTGGGGCCTCACCAGCCCCTGTTTAGCTGAGCTCAGGATTCTGAATTGCACTCTAAGAGAACTGCCTGAGGTTTCTAATTTTTACAGACAGAAATCTGGGGAACAGTTGTCAAGTGGATATTCAGGGTGTGGGATAATGGATAACGCTAAACTTACTGATATGACCCACCAGGCAGAGAGTCTGCATTTAATGTGGCAGCTAAGAGAGTTAGAAAAGGCTCTAACCATTTGGTTGGTTGCTGAAACATGGACCAAAAGATGACCCACTGTGAGTGAATGGGAAATGCCAGACCTGCCTGGGTTTAATGTAGAGGAAGGAATTCAAAGGTTTAGGGAGACTGCAGTGTTGCAGTGGATTTATCATTTAAGACCTACTCACCCACCCTAGGAGGGTCCAAAAGACACACCTTTCACCATGATTGTGGGAAATAAGAGCTCTGTGATTGCCCTTCTCTGCAGCGCAGACCTTGCAGCGGGAACTGCAGTCACTGAACTAGAAAACCTAAATGAATGGGAGTAATTGGATCCCAGCGTGGCACGGGCCAAGTGGCCTCACTTAGCTTCCAAGGGCAAGGTGGAACATTGACTGTAATGGAAATAGCAGCAATCAGAATATGCTGACTCGCACAGACCTGTGGCATCGGCTAGTTGATTGTGATGTTCCTAGAACTGAAATAGATAAGAAGCTAACTAAATTCTGACTGAATCTGTATAAGCAGGAAAGTTCTAGGAGACGTGAACAGAAGTTGAACTTGAATCATAAAATATGAGTCACAGCCCCTCAATTAATTCCCAGACTTGAGCCAGTTTGTAAACTCAGGACCCGTGAATGAAGAGGAGGCCAAATCCCCGCGAGGAAGACCTGCAGTCATTATAAAAATTTTGAACAGGGAGTGAAGATGGCCACAGAGACGTTCGGCTCCTCATGATTCTCAATCAAAAGGCAAAGACAGGAGCATCGGTGTTGGCTGGAGGGACTGATTCTGACCATAAGGGGAAACTGGACCACTACTCCACAATGGAGATAAGGAAGAGTGTGTCTGAAATATAAGAGATCCTTAGAGTATCTCTTAGTATTATTAAGGCCTGTGAGTTAGGTCAATGGAAAACTACCACAACTCAATCCAGGCAGAACTACTAATGGCCCACACGTTTCAGTGATGGTAAAGAACCCCAGGTAAAGAACCAAGACCAGCTGAGCTCTTGCTTAAGGCAAAGAGAATACAGAATGCATAGTGGAAATTTCAAGTGGCAGATATGACCTCATGACCAATGATAGAAAAATGATGATAGCAATTCCATGTAATTGTCATGAATATGTTCTCCGTATTTTGTTATGAATACATCTGTGTGTGTACCTTTTTCTTTCTTTTTTCATTTCCTTATCATGTAACTTAAGATGTATTGATTTTATATCATATTTAAGCATTGCTAGGTTTTCATGATAGTATTTAAGCTACGGGCTATCAAGGAGAAGAGTAAACATCACTCACGGTTTCTTTCTCTGCAGGGTAGTTGTTTCATGTTGGGTGACATTATTATCATCTTTATTTGGAGAATAAATATGGCTTAAGGAGATGTTCATGGTGGTCAACCTGACAAAGGATGGATCTGTGATGGTTAATTTTATGTGTTAACTTGACTGGGCAAAAGGGCCCAGATATCTGGCTCAACATTACTTCTGGGTCTGTCTGTGAGAGTGTCCCCAGAAGAGATTAGCATTTGAATAAAGTAGCTTGTTCTTCCCAAAGTGGGTGGGCCTCATCCAATCCACCGAAGAACTGAATAGAACCAAAAGGAGGAGGAAGGGAGAATGCTCCTTCTCTGCCTGACGATTGAACTAGGACAGTGATCTCCTGCCCTAGGACTTGCACCATCACCCCTCTAGTTCTCAGGCCTTCAGACTTGGACTACACCTTCCACCATCAGTTCTCCTAAAGATCTCAGGCCTTGAGCTGGACTAGGTCCTTTCTTAGGTTTCCAGCTTGCAGACAGCAGATAGTGGGACTTCTCAGCCTCCATAACATATGTATCTCCTATGGGTTCTGTTTCTCCAGAGAAATTCTAATTCAGAAATTCTGGAGTAATCTGAATTTTAGAAAGCCCTCCATGTGATGTAGGCGCAAGCTGAGTTTGAGAACTATGCCTGATAGTCCTCAGGGCCCTCATCCCGAGCTGAAGCACTCTGAGCCCAGACCGATCAGTTCATTCCCAGGAGGCCTAACTGTTCCCTAAATGAAACCACCCAGTTTCTTATCCACACCAATTAATAAGGCAAAGAAAATGCTATCCCGTATTGATGAAACTCATTAAGTAAGACTTCTCCTTTACAAACTCCAATTCATTCTTCCCAACTATCAGCTGAACTTCAATTGAGTAGCTTTTCCTTTTGACCTGAAATTATCTTTTCAGACAGGCTAATTTAGTTATGTTGACAATATTCAGAATTTAGGAACCTTCTCCTAGATTAATGTATATCCCCACATCCGAAATCCATGATTAACAGTAGACATTTATAATAGGGTTGCATTCCATGTGTCTAACCTGTTTGTTGAGCTTCTTACTTGAGTTTACAGTGGGGAATATGGCATTTTTCAAGCTCAGGTCACAAAGAATAGAGATATGTAGGTGAGCACAGGAGGTTTGGTCTCGGTGCAGTGGCTGATGCAATGCTGTGAGCGCACTCCAGCAGTTCAGATCTTTCTGGCAAACCAGGAAGATGGCAACGCCTGCCTGAGCCCCTCCCAGAGCCACGTACACAGTACCCCATCCTTTACGCTCATTGGCTCCCTAAGATGATGTTCCATGATTGGCCACCTCCACCTACAAATACTCTGTACTTCCTCAATAAAATTAGACCTGCATCACAGAACCTGGTCTCCGGAGTCGTGCATGCAAGCGTCCTAGCACTTAGGGGCTCCGTCGTCCTCACCCCTGGGAGATCCCCTGCTTCAGAGATAGGTTCTTTTAGATAAAAATCAGGTTTTTTATGATATTCTTGGTTTATTGTGAAGGTTCAGAAAACTTTAGGAAACATAAAAAGTCAATAGCCATGGAGAGCTGTCTCATTATGAAGTTGAGCAACGGCACCTCATCATTGAGAATCCTCTACCCTAGATGTAGAAGTCGTCTGAAGATAATCAAACTAGCAGTTTTCTAGGCTAAAAAAAAAATTGAGGTTGCCTTCCCAGATACTCATTATTTATGGTTGACTCTGGCGAAGTTACTGGCCTCTAGCCCAACGAGCTTTAGGCAAGAAATCAGGGTCAAATCACATGCACATGGCAACTCAGGGAGGCAGAGCTGCCTCGGAGCTTGGAGTGGGACAGGTACAGGACACTCTCAGCAGCAAGCACTATCCGAGTCCAATATCATCTGCTCTGAAACCAGAAGTATTCCTCTTGAAATGTTTCATTCGGCTTTATCAAAAGCCTTGCCTGTGCCCAGATAGGGGTTTAGGCATTAGGAAGGCGAGGGGGAAGGGTTAGATAGGATGTGAGAGAAAAATGGAGGCATGTTGAGGATTGGCTGGCATGAATAGCTCCACTACACAGGACTTTTCACGTGCTACACACAACAAATTATGCTTCCTATTTTCGCAGCACTGGCCCAGTCTTGCACCACCTTACAGATCAGCCTAAAGGGCCTATCAACCCCCAAAATCCTATTACAGATCTCATGTCCACTGAAATAAAAGGACACAGAAATGCACTTTCCCTGTACAGGAGGGAAGGTAATTCTGAACGTCCTCATTTTGACTGGATCACATTATTTGCTTTAGGGGCCACGGGAAATCTCTTAGGGACCTAATAAGCAAGGGGGATTTTGATGAAGAATTTTCTGAGTCACAACAGTGGTATGCAGAAGGCCCACTCTGGCCTTTCTGGAGGCATTACTGAACAGCTGCTTTTTATTCCATAGCTCAACACGATACTCTATTTGCCATGAATTTCATGGGGCTTTAGGCAAAATCCTACAGCAATTCATAATTTGTGCATTGGAAGTTACCATGACACGCTCACTCTCACATTCAGGCAGCACAGTTCCTGCTCTGGGGTTCTCCACTCTTGAAACACCAAAGCTCTGCTATTAGGTAAACAAGCAGCAGCTGCGGTAATCAGGACGTAATTAAAACAAAGTCATAAAGCTGGCGACCATGCACTGCCACCCTCATTTTGGTTTGTTGCATAAAACTGCTTTATCTTGAGAGCATTCATTTAGCATAATCATTTCCTGTTTCTGAGATGAAATCTGCACACAGAAAAGTTTATAACGGTGTTCTCTCTCTTCCATCTACCAGGTGACATCACAGTCCGATGATATTTCCAGAAAAAAAGCATTCAATAAAGTAGAACGTTTCACATCGTTCCAAAAGTATCTTAAGGGCTTTCTTCATGGGCTGCCCGTTAACATCTCTGAGTCTGTTCTATACAACCCTGAAAACTAAAAGCCCAAGTATAGAATTACTACAATTGCTACGATTTTTGCCCCAGTGGCCAGAGTTTCCTGGTAAACAGAATGTGTGCGCTTTTGTTCCAGTACCAAGGGGGTAAAAAAATCTAAGTGCCTCAAGATCCAATTTCAGCAAATTCCAATTCTCACTTTCCAAAGTGAAGGAAAACATCTCTATTGATTTCTGACATAAACAACCGGATCAAAAGAGCTTGCTGTTTTTGTCTGAGATCCCTCTCTCACTCTCTCTCTCTGCTATGCCTCCTTTGTTTCACTTGCCTTTGATTGATTTGTTATAGGATGAAATCACCCTTCCATCATTTGTTCTGAACTGATTTTCCCCTGTAGAATTTGTGGGCTATAAGGAAGCGTAATCATGGGATCAGATGATGTGTGGGTGAAGTCTGAATTGGCAATGACATTGTCCAGATGTTCTCATGAGTTCTTGGCACTGGCTGCTGACTCAGTGGCCAGAGCACTGGTTTGGGTTCATTGCTTCAATTATTGACGGGCTGGATTCTGTGTTTGGTGGTGGTGCAGCTGGCATCCTCCTCATCAAGTGCAGGAAAAACTGTGGGAACCAAACAGTAGAATTCTGCTATTTCACGGTGAATAAAGCTTTTAGAGAACTCACATTTGTTACAAGCCTGAGTTGTGTCCTAGGTATTTATTTATATATTCATTCATTCATTCACTCATTCATTCTTTTTATAAATTAAGATAAAATTTCCATACTAAAATTTTTTACTCTTTTAAAGTATACAATCCAGTAGTTTTTAGTTTATTCATAAAGTTGTACAACTATCACCACTATCTAATTCCAGAATATTCAAATCACCCCAATAAGAAACCCGCACCCGTTGGCAGTCACTCTCCATTCTCCCTCCTCCACACCCCTGGCGATTGTTTACCTACGCTCTGTCTGTCTGGATTTGCCTATTCCAGACATTTCTTATAAATAGAATCATGCAATGTTCTTTTTGTGTATAGATTCTTTCACTTAACCATAATGTTTTTAAGGCTCGTCCTTGTTGTCGCATGTATCAATACTTTATTATTTTTTATGACTGAAGAATATTTGATTATATGTTGATACCACATTTTCTTTACCCATTCCTTAATTGATAGACATTTGGGTTGTTTCCTCTTTTTGGCTATTATGATCATAAACGTTCATGTGAAAGTTTTATGTGAGTTGATGCTTTCAAATCTCTTGAGCATCCATCTAGGAGTGAAATTGTGGTTATCTGGTAACCCCATATCTAACACTTTAAGGAATTACAAAACAACTTTCCAAAATGGCTGCACAATTTTACATTTTTATCGGTAATGTATGACAGTTTCAACTTCTCCACCTTCTTGTCAACACTTGTTATTATCTGTCTTTTTTACTGTAGTCATTCTAGGGAGTGGTAAGTGGTGTTTCATTATGATTTTGTTTTTCATCTTCTTAATGACCAATGTGTCTCTTCCTGTGCTTATCGGCCATTTCCATATCTTCTTTGGAGAAATGTATATTTATATCTTTTACTCATTTTTAATTTGGTTATTTGTCTTTTATTGCCACGTTGTAGGAATTCTTTAAATATCCTAAATATGTAGGTATGTTCTAGATACCTTATAATAAATATTATTTGTAACTATTTTTTTCTATCCTATGGATTTTCTTTCTACTTTCTTGATTGTCCTTTGAAACACAGAAGCTCAAAATTCTAATTAAGTTCAATTTATCTATGTTGCTTGTGCCATTTATTTATTTTTCCAACTTTTTTTTTTTTTTGCCTCCCTACACTGACCCAAAAAGGTGAGTTCAGTTACTGTTTCTGTCCTCTAGGCAATCAGATTCTTTCATGAAGAAAAAACACATGTAAACAGATGCATTGAGGAGTCTCATTCTCTGGATAGACTCAGCCTCTCATTCCTTCAGGTGTCAATCATAAACAAAGAGCCTACCAGATACTCTGTCAGCAAAAAGCATTTATAGAGGAAAAAGAAAACACTTCATCTGGTACTTGCAGCCATGGCGAGCCACATGCAATTTGCCCGAGACAAAGAGAGGGAAGACCTTTAATGAGGGGAAGAGAAAGTAAAGGAAGGGGCTGTCATAGCCGCAGAGTTCTTCTGTAAGGATTTTGCCACCAACATAGGGTGTGAGAGCTCCTCCTTCAGGCCCTCCCCATCTCTATCTTGGTTAAGGTCTCTGGCATCAATTTTGACACAGGTTTTTGCTCAAATGTCACTTCATCAAAGAAACATTTACCGACAAGCTGGTTTACAGAGCACGTTCTGTTACAGTCTCCTGACCCTATTCCTTATGGCCTCTTGTCATTTCCTGACTTTATTCCTCTCCCACCAGAATGTTAGTTCCATAGAAACAGGAACTTTGTTTTAACTGCTGAGTCCCAAGAATCTACAACAGTATCTTGCACATAGTAGATGCCCAATAAATATTGGTAAAAAAGAATAAATATTACTCTCATAGATATAGAGAGGGATCAGTTCTACCAAGGAAAGGGTTACCGAAAGCCCCCTATACAGTGAGGGAGGCTTGAGTAGAGTCTGGAGAGATAAATTGGTAGAGATGTGGTAGGAAAAAAACTATGAAGGAGAATTCAAGTAGAGGAGATGCATGGACCAAGTTCCACTGACATTTTGTTAGGACATAGGGATTGACTAAAGAGCCCACTTGGGTGCCAGCCTCATTCTCATGGGTGCTCTAAGGAAGCAAAGTGAGGGGAAGACCCCTGGAGGGCACCAGGAGTCTTACAGCCTGATCCTTACTTTGTCACTAATTTGTTATTGGCCGTGGGCAAGACCCTATAACATCCAGGCCTCCAGAATGGCTAACGATAAAAAGACTGACAGTAACAGCTTTGGAAAGGCTGTGGAACAGTTGGAACTCTCATACATTACGTATAGGAATGTAAATTGGCAGGAACACTTTGGAAAACATTTGACAGTACACATGTCTAACGCCAAACATGAGTCTGCACTGTCAATCAACAATTCCACTCCTAGATGCAAGCCCAAGGGTGAAAAATGCATGGAAATGTCCAACGAAAGGCGCGCACAGGAATACCCATCGTAGCTTTACTCATGATAGCTGAACGTTATAACAACTCCAAAGTTCTTCAGTGTGAGAACGGATAAATGAATTGGAATACAGTCATTATGATGATCTTTTCTCATGTCTATTAGCTATTGGACATTCTTTTTAGAGGGGGGAAAAGAAATGCCTATTCAACTCATTTTCCCACTTTTTAAATTGAGCTGTTTTGTTTTGTTTCTTATTATGGATTTGTAAAAGATTTTTATTCTGGATGTGAATCTTTGTCATTAATATATTCTAATTGTATTAGTTATGTATAATTGTACATATTATATAGGCATATGTGTATATAATTAAATATGTATATCAATATAACATATATTTATTATACAGCTATAAACTACAAATATAATGAATAGTAGCTGTTAATTTTACTAAAGTCCAATTTATCATTTCTTTTTTTAATCATTAATGCTTTTTGTGTCCTGTTTGAGACACCTTTGACTATTACTAGTACAAGTTTATAAACATGTTCCTCCTATCTTTCTTCTAAAAGCTTGATTATTTTAGTTTTCACAATTAGGTTTATGATCCATCTTGAATTAATTTTAGCATATGGTGTGAGATAGAGGTCCAGCTTTGCTTTTTTTCCATATGGATATCCAGTTTCTCCAGTACCATTTATTTAAATGTATATTCTTTCTTCATTGAATTTCTATGTCATCCCTGTCATTAATCACATTACTGTATACATGTGGATTGATTTCTGAACTCTATTCTGTTGCATTGACCTGTTTGTCTATCCTGATACCAATGTCATCATGTTTTCAATCTTGTAGTACAAGACTTCCAATTTTTTCTTCTTCAAATTGTCTTGTCTTTTCTAGGCTTTTTACATTTTCATATGCATTTTAGAATCAACTTGTCAATTTACATACATATGCACATGCACGTGCACGCACACACACACATTTACACACTGGTAGGATTATAATTGTGATTGCAATGAATCTATAGATTAGTTTGGGAGAGAATTGGCATCTTAACAATCTTGAGCTGTCTAAGCTATAAACTTAGGAAATCTCTCCATTTATTTGTCTTCTTTAATTTTTCTTCTCAATATTTTGTAGTTTTTAGCAATAATTGGAAAATGAAATAAAAAATACAATTTACAGTAGCATTGGAAAACCCAACACCAATGGCTTATTTTTTGGTCACCCTAGCAGACACTGCTTTCCCAATGAACCTCCGTTTTGGGAGGATTTGTAGACCTCATCTGTCAATGCATCATGTATAGGCACGTTAATTTTTGATTATTTTATTGATAAACATTGTATCTGATTTATAGTTATTTGCTCTTCTTTGGAGTATTGGCACCTTATTTAAATCTAGTTTAAAAGAGCATGTCTTCTTAGAAAATTAAGAGAGGGTGAGAAAAAATGGAATTGTTGCTTTGTTTATGATTTCTTTTTCTACTAGGAATTTTTAGTTCTTGGGTCTGGGCCTCTTCCACAGAGTCACTCTAATATTGCCAAATGTCTGGGTTATTGTTATTTATTATTCATTTGTTTCTTCCTATAATCTTTTAAACAAATACTATTGTTAAAGCACTCTTACAATTATGATCCCAATACTTAAAACAATTCTGTGACTGTAATAGGGCAAATAGTATACCTGTTTTTCAGAAGATGAACCTGAGAGGGTTAGTCCTTGTCCACGCTGAACCAGCTGACTAGCGAAACACTTAGAACTTGTCACCAGTTCTCTGGGTAGCAGTAGTGTTATCACTGATTCTAGTAAAAGTGCTTTTTTGTTGTTCCTAAAATAGAGCAGAGAGTAGAAAGCTAATTGCCTCAACTGTAGCTTCGCTTTCAAACCCACAGCCTCATTTAGAACTGACTACACAAGCACAGAAAATTCGATCTTGAAAGGAAACTGCTGTCATGAAGGAGCCCAACTCCTTCTTATTGGTATAAATTAACAAGATAGAACTACTTTAAAACTGCTTGGCAATGCAGTGCAAGTACATCCACTTTGAAATTCCTTTTTATCCGTAAAAAAGTGGCACAAGAATCCGGTGCTGACAAAGTCATAGAGAAATGGGTCCACTCGCAGCCAGCAGCTGGCATCTTTGCTGTTGTTCTCTCGGGATGTAGTCTGGCAGTAAGAACCCAAGAAGCCAGAAAGGCATTCCTATCTTTGAGTTTTCTCATCCCAGAATGTTTATGCTGAAGCCATGATTCCATTAATTTCAGAGAGGAAGGGAGAGGGAGAGCGAGATAGAAACATTAGTGATGAGAGAGAATCATTGATTAGCTGCATCCTGCACGCGCCACACTGGGGATCGAGCCCTGACCGGGAATTAAACCGTGATTTCCTGGTTCATAGGTCGACATTCAACCACTGCACCACGTCGGCTGAGCAATACTGATTTTTAAAAGTCAAAACTGAGTCCTTTATTTAAAATATTACAACTAACTGCAAGTGTGAGACATCAACAAATGTGTATTCAGCGTCAAGAAACAACAAATGTATAGACTCAAGGGCCTTCCTTCTGTAGATCTCAAAAGTGACCAATCCTCATATGCTGCCTACTGGTTCCACTTCCTGAGCTCGTGCCTGAATGCACAGGCTCCACTGTGGGTCAGGAGCTCTCGGTATCTGCGCCCGGGACCTGCCCCAGGAAATACGGAAGCTTTGTGATGTGGCTGGAGCCCTGGGCTTGGCGATGCTGCTCCTCCCCTTCACAGGCCCAACTATCGAACTTTCTGCTTCCTCTATTCTACTGCCCTCTCTCCCCAAATTACCAGTGGCTCTTGTATATTGTCTATTCTCCCCTCTCTTGCTTTCTAGCCAGACCTCCAGAGTCCCAGCCTGCCGTGATGTTTTGGCCAGAGCGTCTTTGGAAGCTGAACAGCCTGTCCAGCTGACTGGGAACTCTCAGCAGCTCACAGGGAAGGGAGAATTATTCCAGGCCTTTCCTAGCACAGGCCTGACTTGGCGAATGTCTTACAGAAAAAGAAAACAGCACCGAAGAGTAAGCCAGGAAAGAAGAGAGCGGAATCGGGGTTCAGATGTGTCCCTGTGTTGGGTTAGGACAGCCCCGTGCGTACTGCCCCCTGGACCTACAAACCGGGTGGGTGCAGTACATGCACTTAAGCAGATAGGTAGGTTGCCTGGAGGCCTGAGGATTGGGCAGTGAGCGCACACGTTTGGGAAGGAACTATCCTGGCGCTCAGCTTGTTTCTTACTTACACGTGTTTCTCGTGATTCTTCCATCTCAAAGCTGCATGGTCGCTTTCACTCCCACGGCCTGCTTGTATTTCTCTGCTGAGGGCCTCCCTTTCGCAGTCCCACTCTTGGAATTTCGTCTGACTGGGAGGATTAAGAAAAGAAAAACATTGCTCTGTGCTGAGCTCATTTTACCATGTGCTGCATGAGAGCCGGAAGGCAGGGAGCTTTTGAAAGACTCAGCCGAATGCTGCTGTGCTACAGAATGAGTCGGAGCCGGAGGTGAGAGGCGCGGACACGGTGGGTTCTAAGCTGTAATCAATCACGGTTTGCTCTCTGGAGGAGCCGCTGTATTTCATTCGGAGCCACGCGGGCCTCCCGGGGCACGGCTGTTCCATGTACTTTACGAGCGGGCCCTTGTCTCCCAGAGGTTTAATAACCACACGGAGGCAAAGGGCCTTTCGAAGGAGCCTCTGACCCTTCTTAAAGGCCTGGCTCCACTTCCGAGGTAATGAAAGGGATATGAAAAGGATTTTTCTCGAGGAATAAGCCCTGGGAGAGGCAGGTAGTCTCTCTATCTTTGTGTCTTAGTCCTTTCTGCAGGCACAGGATATTCTGGGTGCGCTCTGAGCCCCGCCAGGTTGTATCTATGTGTCATTTGTAGTTTGTGGATAATCCGTGAAGAAAAAGACAGCTTTAAGTAATTGTTCCGCAGCTGCTAGGCCTTGAATGGAAGGCAAAAGGAGGGGCAAGAACCCACACTTCGGGGCGTGTCTTATTTACTATGTAGACATATGAGGCACTGCGGCTGCCCTGCTTGCTTAGGGAACTAAGAAAAATCTAGACGCCTGAGATGGGGTGCATTTAAATGGGAGCTTGTACCGGCACTGTTTCCATCGTTAAATTTACACGTCCACAGAGTGCTGAGCGCTGAGAAGAACATATAACACACGTCTCCCTCCTCAGACCCTCACCCAGGGAAAAGCAGCGTGGCAGAGAGCTGTGTACATGGCCCATTCATGTACAATACACACTCCACGTGGTAGTTTCAGAGCCTGTCACCCGAGCTGGGAGGGTTACATACAGTTTGTGGAGGAGGAAAAAGGAGGGTTGGGGGGCAAGAGCAGCGCAGACCCCAGGGGTAACGTCCCAAACCATCCACCCCTCTGGCTGGCCCACTGTGAATCCACTGAGGGTAGCTTTGAGGAAGAGGAAGACCAGAGAGACGAAGAGTAAGAGAAGCCAGCGCTGAGAAGAATGTCCCGGCGTGTGCCCCAGATGCTGCCCACGGACCCTCCCTGACTGTCAGGCCTGTGTGTGTTTGGTTTGCTGGGCTGGGTGTATTTAACAAGTTCAGCCTGTGAATGCCCCGAGGCGGGAAGAACTGAGAAGTTCATGCCAGTCTCCATCCACTCAGTTGTCTCCTATCCGTTGTAGGTCATGGGCATCCCGGCCTGGCCTCGGATGCCATTGTGCTGGTGGCGTGGTGGTCAGAGCTCCACTTCACAGCGAGGAAGTCAGGGCCTGCGGGAGGCGAGGGGCAGCCTTGCCAAGGCCACACAGCTGGCTGTCACAGACCTGTGCTCCCTATCTCCCGGCTCAAAAAATAACAATAGCGCCGTTCTTTTTTGAGTCCGACATGTGCTGAAAGCTTTCTGTATGTCATGTTAGTTCATTCTCACAACAGCCTCGGGAGGCAGGTCCTGACGATTATCTCCATCTTGTAGACAGGGAACTGGATCCAGAGGGCGAAGGAGATTCATCACTCGATGACGAAATCTGTGCAAGGCCTCTCGCCTCTGTGTCCTTCTGCTCAGTGTTTAGGTGAGAATGCCACTGGCTTTGCTGCTGTTTTTTGTGGATGGTTTTGAAGGAGGCAGATTAAACAAAGTAGCTCAGATGAAAAGCTCGGTGGAACAGCTGCTCAAATTGAAAAGTTGAGTACATGTTGCTGTCTTTGTTCAAACGAACTGTCAGAGCTATAAAATAGCCCAAATCTGCCTGATAGTTTCAGCAGGTTATAAACTTGAATGTCCACACTTGCTATAACTTAGGAAAGCGATCCCTTTAACCTGTTGCTCCAGCCCTTGTTCTCATTTTGATTGCAATTAAGAATTCTAGTTTGAGCATGACCTCTTGAAAAGACCAAGGAGAACTGCTTGGCCATCTCATTTCTTTTTCTTTGGTGACAGCACAAACTGGTTTTAGATGTCACAGTGGAAAGTGATGGGATAATTTCCGGATAATTTTTTTAAAGGGCTTGGTTTTGAATCAATAATCAAATCAGTGTCTAAATGGTTCTCACTTTATGCAACAGATGGGTCCTAAGAGGTTGTGATCTCACCTTTTTTTAGGCAGCACAGAGCCCGCTTACACAGTGCAGTGCGAGAGCTATGAGAAAGGTTGTGTGCAATCAGTGGATTTTTTTATAAAACAAAGACCGTCCACCAAACACCTATTTTTTTAAAATTTTGTTTTATTGCTTAAAGTATTACAAAGAGTGTTAGATAAGTCTCCATTATTTTTCCTTTGACCTTCCTCCCTCCTCCCCTACCCAAACACCTATTTTTACTGGCAATAATTTTAGCCAAGTTCATTCCTTAAAAATCACGCACAATACAAAGGCATTTTAAATATTACGTTTCTTAGATGAAGTTACAATACACAGAAACTCATCCTTGATATTTTAGTGTGTGATGTTTACAAGCAACTGCAGCAGTGAAAGAAATGTCCCTTTGGAATTGGTTTCCCTGGACGGATAGATAATAGCTGAGCAGCATTGATTTCTACTTGTCCGTTCCTTTTTCATTCCTCGCTATGCGCTTCAAAGGGGTCAGCCCTGAGTCACTGACACACAAGAGAATCTCACACTTCCTTCCCTTTCCTGTGGGATAAGACAGTGCAGGGCGAACCCCTTGGCAAGCCCCAGAATCCTTTGTTCCTTCCGCGCTTTGTGAAATGAAGAAAGTATGTGAATTTCATGTGCGAGCGAGAGAGCTCCACGGAGATAGTTGGACTAAACCCAGAAGTCGGGGAATCGGCATTTGGGATGAATTCCATATTGTGTCAGTTAGTGCTTTAACATGGGGGTTCATGTAACTCCCCCTGCAGCATCTCTGGACCTTCAGGGGCCCTCACACATGCACAGAGCCGCGAAGGTTGGGGTGTGAGCTCTCTGAGGGCAGGGGCGTGCCTCATTCTCCAAGTCTCTCCAGCTCTCCTGTGCTAGCGGGACCTGTCTCAGAGTGGGCACTGAATAAATACTGGTTGAACGTCACAAATGGAATGACTCATAAGACCTTCAGATGTTTAAATTCTTGGTGACCTGAAGCTGAGTTTCAACTGAAATGCAAATGTGCTGTATAAAGTACTGAGTGGAAGAATCTGAGCCCTAAAATCTAAGCGTACCTTCTTTATCACTTCATAGCCCGCTGAAATATTAGTGGCTTCAACTCCATCCACACTGAATTTTGAGCTTAGAAAAAGGGAACTTAGGAGTCACGGTATGAAGTGCGTCATTTTACAAATAAGGAACCAGAGGCCCAGAGAAGCTGGCATGAGCAGAGGCACTCAGCTATATAAAGCTGAGGTTGCCGCCCCTATCTCCCCAATACATCTCAGGAGTGCTATCAGTGGAGGGCAGGGTATTTTTCATCTAGAAGAACACAGTGTACATGTAAAGAAATTCAGGGAGATATGACAAGGGAGATATGGGTGTGGCTACTGCTGGCAAATGACATGAGAATAGGAGCCATAAACTGCAAGGCACTGAATCCCCCAGTGCACCTGGCTCCCTGTTGGACAGTTAGCTGCTGTTCTGAAAGCATTTGTGTGAATGGCGGGCTGGGTGCTCTGGGCCAGGCCGTGGTAGCTCCTGGAAGTGACTTTGGTGTTAATCAGCCATCAGCGGTTCCTGTCCCTCTCCGGAGACCCCTGCTACCACTTCTGGCTGCCGAAGGGAAGATGGTTGCCCTGGTGAGGGGCCATGCTGAGCCCCCCTGGCTGAAGTGTCCCCTGGAGCTTCCTAGTGTAACTCTACCTTGCAGGCGACCTACCTGCACACACACACACATGTACACACACACACACACAAGTGTGATGACACAAAAGGAAAGATCACCTCAGTTGGACACTGGGACCAGGGATGCGTAACACAGAATGCTACCTGTCAGTTTCCATGACAGGTCCGTCCTTGTCACATAATTAGAGAGATGTCAACCAAAAAGAAGGAGCTGCCTGAATTATTTAACTGACAGACTCACGCCCAGCCGAACCCAAATGTGCTCCTTCATGGTCTTTCTGCACTTCATGCTGTTTCCAAAGAGGGATGACCCCGCTGTCTTCACCCCAGGGAAAGCGACTGAACAGAAACCCAGGGGACAGCCAGCCCGGCACGTGCCAGGGGCTCCTCAGCTGCCGTAGCATATCATGCGCTGAGGGGACGTGGCTCAGGCTACCTGCTGGCTCTTCCATGGGGCGTGGACTCTTCTGCTCATTACTCCAGTGAGCGCCACGCACCTGACCTTTTGAGGTGCCGATTTACACTGTTTCCAGACGGAGCGGCTTCCCTTCCAGTCCCTGCCTCCATCCTGCACAAACAGGAAAGAAGCTAAAACCCGGAAACAGCGCGATGAGATGCATGTCTTGCCCCGAGGGAACCAAAAAATAGGTGTGGATACTCTTTTATTTATTTTTTTAAACAAACACTATTATACAGATTCATTATTTTCTTCAAGGCATCCTATTCTAGGAGGTGATCAATAAAACCTGGTGAGAAACATACAAACGTAGTACTAATATACCATGAAATAATAATGTGCGGGTTAGGATTCTAGTTGAGAATGGATACCAAAATTACATTAAATGAAAGATCACAACATTGCTGCCTCTCCCAGGTTACATTTTGCTCAGGAATTTGGAGTTTTCATGTTAAAGCTTAATGCCAGGGGAAAATCTTAAATCTTTTTCCCATTCTTTGGACACTTCTTTGCAAAAACAGCACACCATAGGGTCATGGGCAGGACACTCCTTGCCAATATTACCCAATAGCTTTCCTTCCAGGAAAGCAAATACACAGCACAAAGACCAAAATCCTTTTTCATTGCGAGGCAACCTTTCGATATTATTGCTCTGATGAAATCCTTCCTCCCCTATCGACCTGACCCCCAATGCTCTCAGGATTGCTCTTGGGCCTGCATATTCTTCCTCAAGGCAGTTGGAATTTAGCCTGGAAAAAAGACATGTGGGCCTGCATGAGGTTATAAAACCTGGCTTGGAAATCCACAGCTTCTTATAAAAACACTATTTGTTATAAATGTACCATTTTAAGGAAGATGGTTACTTAGCAACTTGATTTAAATTATTATGAGAAATGAGAGCAAATTCTTCCATTAGGTCTGTTTTTACTTAGGTCAAAAAGTGTTTTTTGCCTCTGTTGATTTTGAATCTATTTTCCTTCCTTTTTTTTTCAAATGTGCATATGCTGTGTGTGTCATTTAAACGTCGGGTATTAGGTTAGGTGGGCCCTGTGGGGCAAAACATGGGGTTGAATTCTCCTATAGACCATGACCTTAAGGAGCTCAGTGTGTGTGTGTGTGTGTGTGTGTGTGTGTGTGTGTGTGGCGGGGTGCCTTAGGGCTCTTGGGGGCAGTAACACCCCCACATTGCTGACCTGGGAAGAGGGAATTTAATGTGAGTGGACCTGTGTAGGCTGTGGCCAGATCTTGAAGGACAGGAAAAACCCTGGTTCCTGCTCTCAGACTTTATGCTTCTCTCTGCTCCATTGCTCCAGCCTTCATTTTGCGTGGATTGGCTTTTTTCCCGGTTCTCCCTGAATATGAAGGGAAAAGTTCACACAAGTGCTCTACAAGTCTTTTTTCCTTAGTGTGGTAATTTACACAGAACACAAAATTATTGTTTTAACCACATTAAGATGTACAATTTGGAGGTGTTCATTATATGGACAATGGTAGGCAACCCATTGTCATTGTTTGGGTCCTGAACTTCGTTATCACCTCAAACAGAAACTCCCTACCTGTTAAATCAGTCTCTCCCAGTCCCCTCTATTCCCAAGCCCCTGGCAACTACAAGTCTTACCCTCTGTGTCTGTGGCTTTTTCTATTTGGGATATTTTACAGAGAGGGACTCACACAGTATTTGGCCTTTTATGTCTGGCTTTTTTCACTAAGCATCATGTTGTTGACGTTCATCCTTGTGATAACATGAATCAATCCTTCATTTTTTATAACTAAATCATATCTATTGTATGGATATACCACATTTTGTTTATCTATCAGTGGAGGACATTTGGGTTGTGTCCACTTTTTGCCTATTATTAATAATGTTGTTAGGAATATCCAGGGGCAAGTTTTTGTTTAAATACCCGTTTTGAATTCTTTTGAATGTGTACCTAGGAGTGGAATCGTTGGTTCATATTTTAATTCCATATTTAACTTGAAGAACTACCAAACTTTTCCCCACAGCATGTGCACCATTTTATATGGCCACCAGCAATGTATGAGGAGTTCAATGTCTCCATATCCTTGCCAACACTTATCATTTTCTTTTTTTATGATGGCCATTCCAATGGGTGGAAAGTGGTATCTCATTGTGGTTTTGATTTGCATTTTCTAATCACTAGCGACGTTTGAGCATTTATACATGTGCCTTTTGGCCATTGACATATCTTCTTTAGAGAAATACCTACTCAAATTCTTTGCCTGATTTTTCATTGGGTTGTTTGTCTTGCTATTGCTGAATTGTAGGTGTTCTTTAAATATTATGCATTCTAGATCCTATATGGTTTGCAACCATTTTTTCCCCATTCTGTGGGTTAACTTTTCATTTTCTTGATAATGTCCTTTGATTCTAACTATCTTATTAATTCAGAACTAGCAGAAACTCATTTGCTGGGAAGGAAAGTTGACTTTGCCTCACCAGAGGCTGATGTCCACCTTAGACCCAGTCAGCCATGGTCAGGGGGTGAGCTTGCGTAGTACAAATAAGGCTTCTGAATCTACCTCTGTTGATGGCAGAGCTGATTCTCAGATGTGTCATAGAACAAAGATGCTTAAGGCTGAAGGCATGATGGCAAATTACTCAGGTTCAGGGTTTTAACAAGTGATGAGGGTTGTTCATGGCAGAGATAACAAAAAGATGCTGCAAGACTTCAAGTGAGAGACATAGGACATTCAGTGAGGGGGTCAACAGGAAGCTCCCTAGAAGTGGCATTTAACTGGGTTGGATGGATAGAAGAGATTTGTTCACACTGGTATGAAAGGAAAGGCATCGTGCAGGCAGAGGGCACAGTGGGATTCAGAGCCCAAGTGGAGAGGCGCAGAGTTGCTGGGAACTCAGATTTTAGACAAGTTGTAATGAACCCACAAGAGTTAGTGATACTGCAAAGAGGAAACAGAAATGAGAAACAAAGGGAGGCCAGACGAGGCGAGTCTTGATGAGGTGTGGATAGGTGGCTGTGAGAATGAGAGATGGGTTCGTGGAGATAGCCTACTTGCTGAAGTTTGGCTTCAGCCATGGGGTCTTTCCTCTTGTAATCAGTTCAGCTGATGTCTGTATGCTCAGGGAGCTCTTCCCGCATCTCCCAAACCCCATGAGCTCTCTTCCCGCTCCACCCACAGGATTCCTTTCTTTAACGTTCACCTGATAATTAGTCTTGAATTACTAATGCATTCTTACTCTATATTGCTATCCTGCCACATTGAGTCTTCCGTTCTTGTCCCCCTCGTGGGCTCTTAGGGGGTCCGATGGCAGTTGTATCCCTGACATAGTGTTTTGCATAGAATATATGCTCGATAACATTTTTTGATTTGGTAGGAATAGAAAATTCTAATGAAGATTGGAATAACTTTATAAGCTGCTCACGGGTACACTTCTTTAAGCTTTTTTGTTCTGTGCCATTAATTTTTTTCTATATATGTCTTGCATGAAATAGTTCTTGTGTTAGTATAAACAGGGCATGTTATACTAACATAATATTTTCAATAAGCTTGTTCATTCATTACCATTAATGATTTCTCTCCTAAGATTATGAAGAGACTGGAGAGATATGACAATGAATGTCGATGCATTTTCAAAAACAAAACAATGTTTTCAATCTAAAAGATCATTAGCGTTATAGGGATAAAAGTAAAACTTGAAGCCTGAGACAGTGTATCATTACTGCTCTGAGAGGTCTAAGATAACAAATTGGAAAATTTTTCTAAAATAATTGCAGGAGAATGATTGTTATTACCTGCTTTTGTGAGTGAAACAAAGGAAATTGCCATTCTTCTTGAGGTAGGTGTAATTTGTGTTCATCTGGAAATTAATTATATTATAAGATATAATTGCAGAATGTCTTAATTTCACCACGTAATTATCTTCTTTCAGAAATATAGTATAATAGCATGGTAAAAAAAATTTAATCTATGGAGTTCAAAACAAAGGATTTATTAAGATTTTTTTCCCTTATGAGAAGATGATCAAAGAGCGCAAAATACACACAGAAGACGCTTCTGTTACAGAGCAAAAAGCTCAAGAAAACAGAGATCAATCATAAAACGCCAAAACACATTACCGTTTTGCTGCAGCATTTATCTCGCTCGTCATCTACCGTTTATATGTTCACCTGGGCTCCGTGGCTAGCCTCCTCTGGAGGAATGATGAGAGAGGCGAAGACAGGAACTAGAGACCAAAAGAATTACAGCCAGGTTTACATCTCACCTGCAGTACTCACTCCCAACGTTAAATCTGCTCAGGAGGTGAGAGCCACTCTGGGCCTCCAGGGCCTCTGTTTTGGAGTCGATGCCAATAATGGCCTTTCCTAAGGCCTCGCCTGAACCATAAATGCTGGGCAGCTCTTCAGTATCTAAGCCACTGCCATTAAAAACGGGCATTTCAAGATTCCGAGGTATTTACTAAAAAGAGCACTGAGCACGGAGTCAAAAGACCTACGTGCCACCTTGAACAATTTTATAAACAGCTGGACGGTATGGAAAACCCAGTGACCATAACTGCACTGTGTTCTCACCTTTGAAATGAGAGGGAGGTGTTACATCAGGACGGCAAGGGAGTTTGACCTCAACTGCCAACCTTCTGACGTGTGGTGGCTCCCTGAACACTGTGTTGAGGACTTTGAAGCTGGTCATGGGTTCAGGGGAAGACCTAAGGGCCTGGGAGGGAGGGAGGGGGGCGCGGAAGTGGAGGGAGGGGGGAGATAGCCACATGCGTGCCATGTTCTGGTCAGTTCTCAATCGCTAGGACTCGGGGGCATGTCTAACTTGCATGTTGGCGTTTTAATAGACTAACTTTCTTTCTGACTCACAACTCTGCAGTTGGCAAGACTTGTATGGGACTCTGTTGTGTGACTTCCAGGTCCCCCCAACCTTTTATCTCCTTTTTTGATTGTTGAGATGTTGGCTGCTGCTGTTCGCTAGAAGCCTGCAGTTTCAGCCTCTCCTGGGAACATATGCTCCGGGGTGTTTTGAATGCAATCCTTCTGCCTGCCTTGTTTGAGTAATTTAGTTTAACAAATTTGCTAGGTGCTAGGCAACCTGCTAAGAGGCTGTGGTTGCCCTGCAGCTGCTTGGGGATCCATCCTCCATAAACCGACAGCACCAAAGAGCCGTGGTGTTGGTTCCCATGCTGAGAGGTGAAGGGCTCCGCGGAGTCTGATGGCAAGCAACAGAGAGCGGCTTTCAAGGTCATTCTCAGAAGGGGGCAGCGATGAAAAGACTGCCATGTGCAACCCTGCAAAGCTCAAGGCGGAAATGGAAAGAGAGCTGGGCCTCTCAGAGTCTAGAATTTGAAGGAAACAAAGTACTTGGCCCTTGGTCCTCACTGCTCCCAGCCCCCAAAAATGTGTTGGGCAAACCTGCCAGCCCAGCTGACATCTATCCTGAGATGGAGCTCGTCACAATTTCAGAGTCAGAGGGACTCAGACCCTCACAGCACGTTTCTCTCTTCCCTTCAGGATGGGCACTGTGAGCATGTCTCCTCTGTCCTGAGGATGACCTGGAAAGGTCAAGGTCAGAAAGTTGCTTGCATTGCAGACACCCTGGACTTCATGCCTCTTTTTTTTTTTTTGCTCTGACCTTGCTCTTTACACTCATGAGGGTTGCGAGGGCTTCAGGTCCGAGGAAACCCGTCCCTTTCTCTTGAGTGTCCACCTGATGGGCCTGATTAATGTTTTGAGGGGAAAACTATTTTATCCTCTCCATTCTGGACAGAGGAGGAAAAAGAGATCTTTAATAGAGGGAGGATGGGCAAGTACTAAATGGGAAGCATTTAATAGGAAAAAATGTGGGTATCCACATTAATAGTTTGTAAAAATGTGTATCTTAAAGGAGAGAGTGGTCCCAGGTACCTCTCAGGTGTAACAGAAATGTGGTTAGCCTTCAGCTTGTAAAAATTCGAACTCTTGCCCCACTTGCGCTTACCTGCATTGTTAAATATTCATAAAGTCCTCTCCTACTTGAGAATCTGCCTTTGCATACGAGGTCCCACAGGAAATCTGTCATAGGGGAGCTATCTGCTGCCCAGTATGGGCACTTAGACTATTTTTGTCCTATTTGTCCCCTTAACAATTATTGTGGTGTTGCAGGAATAGTTCATCACATTTGCACTTATTATTTAATTAAAGTGAGAGCAATATAGGCATGGAAGTGTTGACACTACTGATAAGATCAAGACTCTATTCTGAAAGAATTGAAACAAAGATAATTTTTTTTCATTACAATCTATAATCTCATTTGGAAATTCACTGGATAAGCCATTCAATTCCACATTCATAGGCAATGGAAAATAGTAAAATCAAGATGTGCAAACAATGCAATTAGGCAAGCAAAGCAATTAATGGCATAAGAATTGGAAAGGATGGGCTGAAACTACCTCTGTATGTTGACGATGTGATTATCTCCCTAGAAAACTCAAAAGAATCAATGAGAAAATTATTACGCACAATAAGGGAAGTTGTAAAATCACAACTTACAAAAACGAACAAACATAAATCAATATTCCTCATCTACACAAGCAATAACTAGTTAAAGGGTATAATGAGAGATGAGTCCATGTCACAAGAGCAAAAGAAAATAAAACAAAATGAAGACAACCATAAGCAAAGATAACAAGGACTGTCTAATGCATATGTGAGCAAAACTATAAAATATCCCTTAGAGACTGAAATATAGACATAACCAAATAGAAACACATAACATATTCTTGGATAGGAAGACTCAGAATTATAAAGATGTAATTTTCTCTTTACTTAATTTATAAATTGGATACACTCCAGGTAAAAATAACAATGCCACGGTTTTTTGTTTTTTCTTCTTTTCTGGAAGCGGGACCAGTTGGTTATGCATTTGGAAGAAGAACGAAAAAATAGTTAGAAAATCCTTCAGAAAGAAAAGCAATGACAAGAGAAGGCTATCTCTACCAAATTAAATGATGTGTGACTTTACACAGATTCCAGTGTCCTCCTGCTTAATTGTGTAATATCGGCTCGTGGTAGGTAGATGTATCAACCCACCATGTTAGAGAACCCTATCATAGACTCAAGGGCATATGGAAATTTTGTGTATGATAAAGGCAACATGTAAAATCAGTGAAGAAGAGATAGGAATCTTAATAAGAGGAGGTGCTACACTAAATAACTACGTTGAAAGAAGTAAAACCGGCCCTAACCGGTTTGGCTCAGTAGATAGAGCATTGGCCTGCAGACTGAAAGGCCCCAAGTTCGATTCCAGTCGAGGGCATGTACCAGGCATGTACCTTGGTTGCAGGTACATCCCCAGTAGGAGGTGTGCAGGAGGCAGCTGATTAATGTTTCTCTCTTATCGATGTTTCTGACTCTCTGTCCCTCTCCCTTCCTCTCTGTAAAAAAAATCAATAAAATATATTTTTTTAAAAAGTAAAACTGGATCCATGCCTCACACTAAACCCAGCATAAATTACAAATGGATCAGAGATTTGTCTAAACAATAAAACCATAAAATCACTCAATGAACACACACATAAATTCTTTTGTAACTTGGGAGTGGAAAAAAATTTTCCTAAGCATGACTCAAAAACTAGAATCAATAAGGAAAAAAGACTAATGAATTTGACCACATTAAAAAAAAATAGACATATATAATAATGCTTTGCATGATGAGGTAAAACCAATAATGAAAAAACCTCACATTACAAGAAAAGTCAGATAACACAGCTTTAAACATTAGCAATATATATCACAAAAGGTGATATATTATACCTAAAAACTAAGGAAAAATGCTAATGGCCCTATTAAAAATACACATAGATATGTTTTTTTATCTATGTTAGATAATTCACAGAAAGGTATATGGCCCTTAATCATAGGAGAAGATGATCAACCTCATTCATAATATGAAATATACAAATTAAAAGTACAATGAGATACCACCATTTCTTATCTATCATGTTGGTAGTAATCTAAAAGATTGACAAGATATTCTGTGATGAGCCTGTGGATGACAAGGAGGTATTTATTCTTTGTAAAATCAGTTCCACTTCTAGGAAGCTCTACTAAAAATATGCTAGCAAAAATATAAAATGATATATGTAAAATGCTAGTCATTGAAACACTGTACTATTACGTGGCTAAGGCCTGGGGCAGGGGTCAAGGGTGGGCTAGAAGGAGTCAATGTCGGGAAGGTTTTTAAAAAAGAAAAAAAAGACTGAAAACAATCCAAATGTCCAAACATAAGAAACTGTTTGAAAAAATCATGGTGAGTGCAAACAGGAGTACTATGATGTTATAAAAGGTTACGCGGGCAGTCTCTGCACAGCCATGGTCTCCTTTTCAGAATATATCAGTAGTTTTTTAAAAAGTAAGAAAAGTAAAATTTAGAGCAGTGTGTTCACCAGGCCATTTTTCATGGGAAATATATATGCTCACATTTGACAGGTAAGTTTTATCAAATATTCAGGGAACAGAGGATTCCAATCTTCTATAAGGTCTTTCAAAGAAAAGAAAATTAAAGAATGTTCTCTCCTCTGCAGTAGACAGCATAACACCCCCTCTCCACCCCAAAAAAAGGTATCCATGTCTTAATGTAATTACATTAAGAATCTTTGAGATATTATTCTGAATTGTGCAGAGGAGTCCAACGTAATCGTGCGTGTTCTTGTAAATGAAGGTGGGAAAGGCCGAGCGGGATAAGGAGATGTGACAGCACAGTCGCGGGCAGAGCCATGTGACTTCTGGCCGGAAGGAGACCACGGGGCAAGGAAAGCAGGTAACTTCCCGAAGGTGGAAAAGGTAGTCAAACTGATTTTCTCCTGGAGCCTCGAGAATGAGGGTGGCCCTACTGACTTCTTAATCTTGACCCAGGGAAACGCTTTTTGGACTCCTCACCTCTAGACCTGCAAGGTAATACATTTGTATTGTTTTACAGCACATTTTTACAGGAGCAAACGAAGAGGAACACAGCCCCTCTGTCTCTTCAAAGATTAGCATAATCTTGATACCAATATTCAAGACAGTCTGAGAAAGAAAAATACATAGGCTGATTTCATTCTTGAAGACAGGTGCGAACATTCTAAATAAAGCATTCCCAAGACAAATAAACCTAGCAATAATTCAAACAAACAAACAAACAAAACCCACATCCATACCATTGGGTTTATCCTAGGCCTATGAGGACATTTTATCATTAGAAAAGTTATTAAAGTAATTCACCACCATAACAAATGGAAGAAAAGTCAATACAATCTTGATAGGTGAAAAAAAAATGCATCCAATAAAATTTAAAACACATTTACGATTAAAAACTAAAAACTCTTGGGCCATGATGAAGTAATTAGCACCAGATTAGCTCTTTCTTTCAAACTAGGTGAACTGTAGTGATTCCCACTTTCAAAAAGGTCATATGACTCTGGTTCCCGAGAGAAGAGGAGGAAATGAGATGAGCCCCATGCTCACCAGGATGCCTGCCTGGAGGAACTCTGCAGACCGTGACCGGGAAGTCGGAGCTCAGGCAGAGCATGGTGGTCTTGCTGAATCAAGGAGGTAGAGATGAGAGCTCAGGGTTCCCCAGGTGGTTGCTGTCTGCAGAGCAGAATCCCAAAGAGGAACCTGCTGCACAGGAAAAAGAGGCCCGGATAGGAGGTTCTCTGACTCTTTGGCCAGTTACTAAGCTGTGCATATGCAGAGCGAGACTCCACAAGGCTGCACCAAAGAGAATGACCAGGGAAGAGAGAAATGCCAGTGGAGCCATGATTGAGCTGACAAAATATCCATGATATAGATATCTCACAAAGGTATCTAGAATTTAGAGATAACTACAACTCGGCAATAAAAATGCAAACAACCTAATTTTTAAAAGTGGGGAAAAGATCTGAATGCGCATTCCACAAGAAAGATGCATGGTAACCAAGGAGCAAATGAAAAGTTATAAAAGTAATTCACCACCATAACATGGTGAATTTCAAATGAAAATACAATAACATGCCACTCAGCATCCAACAGAACAGCTGGCATTAAAAAGATCGACCACACCAAATGTGGAGAAGAATGGGGAGCAACTAGAATTCTTACACATTTCTGTCAGGAATTTAAAATATTACAACCAGTTTGGAAATCTGGAAGTTTCTTACAAAATTAAACATAAACCTACTTGATGACCTAGAAATTCCAGTTTAGGTGTTTGTCTCTCTGAGTAGCCTCTTCAGCACCCACGCCCTTTATATACATTACAAAAACATGTTGGGGAAAAATATTTCTTATGAACATAATGGGCATGGTTACTAGGAAGAATGCACAAAGAAGTCTTATCAATGAGTAAGAAAAAGACAAATCAAGAGAAAAGTGGTAAAATATATGAAGGAGCAGTGCTCACAAAAGCCTACTTTAAAAGGCTCCTTTACCTAACATATAATCAAGCGAATTAAAACAAGGTGGAAAGAATATTAAAATTAAAATATCTAATACCTAAATATTGGAAACAATAATGTGGAAAATGGGACTCACCTGCTGATGGAATGTAAATGAATACAACCCATGGAGAGCAATTTGGCAATATGTGTCCTACCGGAAGATAAGCATAGCCTTTGATCTTCCACTCTCCTCATAGGCATGTATCCTTGAGAAAAAGTAATGCATGTGTGTGCAGGAACCATGAAGGGATGTTCATAACAACAGTGTCTGTAAAACATTCTGGAAACACCTAAGCGTTCATTGATATTAAAATGGATAATTCTGTACTTCACCCCATGATGCGATAACCAGCAATGAAAATGAGTGAGTTAGAATTACCTGCAGCAGTGTGTATGAATCGCATAAATATTATATTGAGAGGACAAAAACAAATTGCAAAAGAATACATGCTGTATAATGCTAGCACTATGATAATGCTGAAATAGTATATTTTGTTTAGGGATAGACACATAGATGGATAGATGATTGATTGGTAGATAGATGGATAGATAGATAGGTAGATGATAGATGACATGAGGTAGCATAGTGTGGTAGTTAATAACAGCACAGACTCTAGATCCCAATTCCTGGATTTGTATCTTAGCTCTGTAATTTGGTAGCTGTGAGACTTTGGGCAAGTTATGTAATTCTCTGTGCCACAGATTTGCCATCTATCTCTCTATATAAAAGGCTAAGTGACTGTCTGACCAGCCAGTACATATGATGTGCACTGACCACCAGGGGGCAGATGCTCAATGCAGGAGCTGCCGAGCTATGGTGACTCCTCAGTGGCAGTTCTTGGGTGACGCATCTCAGCACCAAAGAGGAGGGAGCCCAATGCCTCACGGGGCCACGCGATTCCATCTTCCACTGTGGGTTTTGTTGCTGGGGCATGTTATGATTTCAGACATGGTCAGTTATATGTTGTTTTCTCTCGAGTTGGAAGAGCGCGTGATGTTAAAGTTGTAAATATTTCATCACAAGGGAAATTAGTCAAGCACTCTGAAAGTGTTTTTACCCTTAATGTGGTATACAAGGAGATATTAGAATAAGTTTAATCAATTTATCAGTCATTGTTTTTATCACTGTTGTTTTTATATCATGTTTTTGTTATTTTCATATCATGTTTTTGTTGTTTTTATATCATGTCTTTTTTGTTATATCATGTTGTTATTGTTTTTTTATTAATCAATTTATATATTATTTTCATATACATTTTACTAATTTTCTGTCATTTTAGCTGTGAGACTTTGGGTAAGTTATGTAATTCTTACACTCTGACACTTCCATTATAGAGAAAGGATGAATAGCGATATTAAAATACTTCTTCTAATTAATTTCCTTTCAACGTGCGCGAATCCATGCACTGAGCCACTTGTTTGTTAAATAGGGATAATTGTAGTATCCAACGCATTGTGTTGTTCTGAGGATGAAGAATGAGTCAATATTTGTAAAGCACTTAGAACAAGGCCTGTCAGAGAGCCTGAACCTGTTAAATAAACACAAATGGTAAACAAATTCCGGGGAGTGGTTTACTCAGCGGGAGGAGAGAGGTACCCAGGGGGCTTCACTTATATTTCCAATGTCTTGTTTCTTAAGCCGGATGGTAGGTACACAGAGGTTTTTATATTTATTGATGGGTCAAAAATATTTCAAATATTAAAAGAGGACACACAAATTATTTCAAATATATTGTCACACATGTGTGTGGGGGGGAAGACGAGTTATAGAGATTGATATTGTGATGTATTTCATGAATCTGAAAGAGAACTTCCCTTAAAATGCACGAGTCCAATTATTTGGACCTTTGATTTGGGTAACGTCTTCTGGGAGCACTGGGGGCAGACTGCTGGCCTCAGCATCAGAAAGCATCTTCTCTTCGCGCTTGTGCTGTTGAGTCATGTGGACTCTCTGGGCCAGTCTGTCTC
Source organism: Murina feae (assembly GCA_004026665.1). NCBI lineage: Eukaryota > Metazoa > Chordata > Mammalia > Chiroptera > Vespertilionidae > Murina > Murina feae. The sequence continues at coordinate 28,330 of PVJC01019568.1, forward strand.
CAGTTTCATCCTCACCCTTCATTGCATTTATCCTTGAATGGACGCGTTGCCTGCCACCTTGCACAGGGCAGGAAGGGCACCATCCTTCCCGATCTTCAGCGCAGGATGGGGAGTTAGAATCTCCTCCCCCTCGCTCCCTCACTGCCTTTCACTAACCAGCAATGAGGTCTGCTTTATTCTAATGGAGCCTGTGAGGAAGGACTCATGCTTGAAAGCAGCCTTTTCCCTTTCCTTAGCGTCAGCCTCGGTGTCTGAGTGGAAGCTAAAACGTGGGAGAAGCCCCCTGGGCTCTCAGACTGTGCGCGGGAGCCCCCGTGCTGGGCTCTCCAGCATTTCTTTGTTAGGGACTCTCTTGTGCACACGCACCAGGGCGGTCTAGGCCCTCGGAAGGGGAGAGAAGCCATCTTCTGGTTTCCCAATGGTGTGCTTCCCAGTCGCTCACGTTGGGAAAACTGACAGCAGCCTTGCAAGCGTGACAAGCAGAGCCCTCGGTGTGCACCGATGTTGCATGTCTGAGAGAGCACGTGTCCTTGTCTTCTCCCAGCTGTGCCCAATTTCGGGCTCCCAGACCATCGTTTTACTTAAAGGTCAAACAACAACCAACAAAACAGCTGCTCGCCCCCTGTGCCATGTCAATGGGGATTACATCCTGGGAACCAGGAGGGCTGGCTTTTTAGGCCAATATGTTTGAAAAATAAAAATGACCCTTAGCCCACCTGGTGTACTCATGGCAACTACTCAAGCTTTTCCCTCTTACAGAAAAGGAGAAAAGGTAAAGGTTGTCTCCACTTACCTCCCTCTCTGCTTTCTGCAGTCAGCACGCGGGGCCCCGCACGTGTCCCTGGGTGACTGGCAGCCTCGGGCTGCCATCTGAAAGGGGGATCCTCAAAGCTCAGAGCTTATTTTTGCCAAGCATGGCTGCTCTTTCTTCTTAAGCCTACATGCGCACGAAGGGGAACTTAATCCTTGCATTTCTGACTGTTTACACTAAAGAGTGTGTTGGGAGAGTGATTGAAGTCTGCGAGACTGTTTGAATATTTTAATAGAGCTTTGTGAGAAACGTTTTCTCTCAAAACAAGAAGGAAGATTTTGCCCTGTGTAAATAGACAGAAATACCAGTGGGCTCGGAGCTCCTGACCCAGAGGTTCTGCATGAAGCCCAGGCTTACCCAATCAATGTTTTCACCTTTATTTGCTTAAGAATGAGTACAGAGTCCCGCTACACGAATATTATTCCTCCTCACACAGAGGATTAACACATCTCTACACTAAAGAAAAGTTGGGATTGAGCAACAGTGTTCAGGATTTGCTCATTCTTCATTCATTGAGCATCTGCAAGTGTCTATGGGACACAGTGATGCCAACGTGAAAAAGACTCAGTTTATATTCAAGGAACCCAAGGCCTAGAGTCTGGTTCAGAAAACACACTTATAAACAAACTAGGGGCCCGGTGCACAAAAATTTGTGCACTCGGGGTGGAGGGAGTCCCTCAGCCCGACCTGTGCCCTCTCACAGTCTGGGACCCCTCAGTGGATGTCCTATGATGGCCCCAGTCTGCCAGACGCCTTTTGTGTGTGTGTGTGTCACCACTGGGGACCTGCCCCCAGCCGCATCTGAGGCTCAGAGCAGTCCTCCTGTGTGTGTCTACCTGCTGGGGACCTGCCCCCAGGCACACCGTCAAGGCTTGGAGCAGGCACCCCCTCTATGTTGATCTCTCAGACTCTTGCCCTCCCCAGCATGTTGTTCTCTTTTTTGAGCTGT
>PVJC01019569.1:0-30080 GCA_004026665.1 Murina feae
AGCTGAGCTGAAGGGCTCAGCTTCACTTTCGCTGCTGCCGCAATGGAAAGGGCTGTTTACTCAGGTCCGTGAGTGGCGGCCGCCATGTTGGCTGGGCTAATTTGCATACAGCCGCTCTGATTGGCTGGTGGGCGTGGCTTACCCTGTCTCGGAGAAACGGTTAATTTTAATATTTCGCTTTTATTAGTTTAGATATTTTTTAATTCACACACATTCATTTAACGTGTATATAATGAGCTCCTACACTGTGTCAGGCATGTCTCGAGATGAGTCCTAAGTAGGGGGCTAAATGGGTAGATAGCTGGAAAGAAATCATGGCAAAGGCTAATTTTAAAAATGCAAAACTTTGTGTTCTTGTTCCTTCACAGGGAGACAGAGAAACAACGTCTCCAGGTGAGGTTTTACTCCTCATGCTGATTCACGCCACAGGTTATCAACTGGCTGGCTATCTATGCCAGAAATGAAAATTGGTATCAACCCACATTTAATTTAAAATATGAAGGCAGAATTTTAAGAAAACCAGAGCAGAAGTTAAACAATACAATTAGTTTTATTGCAACTGCTTTTAACGATTGCTTTCTTTGATGTGCTCAAAAAACAAAAACAAAAAAATGGAGGAAAATTATGAAAAGGGTTTGAACTTTCAGCCACTATATTGTCAGAAGCACATCTCCTTTCCTGTATGAAAGTCTATTATTTATTACACATACTTATATATTCATGAAGAAACCTGAAAGATGCCCGTAGATGATGGGGATCTTGCAATAATTCCTAAGAATAAAATACAAATGTGATCAAATTATGAGAAATAAAAGTAGAGAAAACGTCAGATAAAGTTTGTAACAAAGTCAAAACAAAGATAAAGAATACTTTTGTCTAACATGGACTGCAGGAAAAAACCCAAATTCAGAGAATCAAAATTATAATAAACACAGGCAGAAAAAAGGGAGAAAAAAGGCCAGCTAACTGAAGAATGATATTTATATCATGAATGCCAATCATGTTTTTATTCTTTTATGAATCTTGATTAAAGTATTATTTGAAACCAAGATAAGATCTCACAAATTGTAAAAGTTTGGGAAAACAAAATTATATTTAAATTATATTTATATTTTTAAGAAAAAAAGTGAAGATTAAGGGATTAGAAGATAATGTAAATATGTATGTCCTGGCTAACTTTGAAATGCTACGAATTACAAAGTTACAAATTTTTACAGCATGTGAAAGCTGGAATGATTTAAGCAATTTCCTGTTATAATGCCTATAATATCTTGTTTTGAAAAATACATTATAAATCAGAAAACATAACAAACTTTTATGACAACCTTAAGAGGGTAGTAAATTACTTTTTAAAAATAGTCTCAATATTTCACCTTTCCTTGCATCTATGTCCGTTGCACTCTTTCTTTGTATAAATACTCTTTTCAACATGATGTTATAGTTCTAATTATCAGAGTTAGAGTCACTATCCTCTTGAATCTAGATAACCTTTGCAATCTTTGTGATTTAATTCAGCCAATAGAATGTGTTAAAAACAGAGTTATGAAAAACATGGGCTTGGATCTCAGGAGGACTTGCTCTGGGAAACCCTGCCACCACAGTGTGAACAAGTCCAGACTACTCTGATAGAGAATGGAAGATTATATTAACCTGCTAACTGCAATCTGACCCAACTGACTCACAAATACGGAAGAGGACACAACCCAGTTCAGCAAAGCTGGCTCTCCCACAGCTGCCTGCAGAGGCTTGAGCAAACATAGACCACAAGAGAAGAAATGCCCAGCTGACCCAAATACTGACGAATGACTGTTTTAAGTTATCAGGTTTCAAGGTGGTTTGTTTAGCAGCAGCATTAATGTAAAATAAATAATGAATATATGAGAGGAAACACGGGGTGGAATAAAATAAGTTTATAGTTGTGAACACAAGAAATAAAGAGTTTATTCTTGTATTGTTATTTATCAACTAGGGGCACGGTGCACAAAAATTTGTGCACTTGTGGGGGTCCCTCAGCCCAGCCTATGCCCTCTCACAGTCTTGGTCCCCTTGAGGGATGTTCACCTGCTGGCATGGCTGGCCAGCCTGGGTGAGGGGCTGATGGCTGTTTGCAGGCTGGCCAAGCCCCCCAGTGGGGACCCTCACCCCATGGGGGTGTGGCCAGCCCCAGTGAGGGGCTGAGGGCCATTTTCAGGCTGCCCACGACTCCCATTGACCCAATGTCCCAGCAAGTCTGGCTGGAATCAGGTTTCTGGGGTTTATTTATCTTCTATAATTGAAACTTTGTTGCCTTGAGCACAGGCCTAGTCAGGCAACAAAGCCTCCTGTTTGCTTCAGCTCCATGGCTTCTATAATTGAAACATTGTTGCCTTGACCAGAGGCCATAGCTGGCCTAGGCAGGCAGTTTCCTCCATGGCTGGTGCAACGGAAGCCTCCTGTTGGCTTTAGCTCTGTGGCTGCTATCAGGATTAATCTGCATACAGCCACTCTGATTGGCTGGTGGGCGTGGCTTGGCTGGTAGGTGCAGCTTAGGTGTCTTGGAGTGATGGTTAATTTGCATATTACTCTTTTATTAGATTGGATTATTGTATTACTTTCCATACAAACAACTGTAAGCCTATTTTTGTCCCACCCTGTATATATCTCACTTTAAATGATGCAACTTTATTTTAAAATTTTTATTCTTGTGTATGGTGTAAGTTGGTGGTATAGTTTCATTTTTTTTTACATGTACCTGTCCAAATTTCCCAGCACCATTTATTAAAGAGACTTTTTACTCCATTGTATGCTGTTGCCACCTTTGTCAAATATTGACCATAAAGGTGTGGGCTGATTTCTGGGCTCTCTGTTCTGATCCATTGATCTATATATATGTCCTTTTGCCAGTACTGTTACAGAAGACCAGAGAAGAACCAAGCAATGCTTAGAGAGATGGAGTTATACTTTATTATTATTATTATTATTATTATGCGCATGCCGAGAAAAACTGTATTTCAAATTCTAGGCCTCAACATGGAGGAAGTTTCCCTATTTATATCTTTTTACTTTTTTTGTCTCCCAAATTTGGGGTTTCCCAGTCCCTTTTGCAAGTTCTTAAAGAGCCCTTTGTCCTGGGGCTTTGAGACCTCAACCAAAGGCCTGGCCTGGCGCCAGCACTGATACCTTCATCTGGGGAAGGTTTATGGCCTCTCTGGAATGGGAGTAGTCTTATTTTCCTTATTATTTAAGCATTTACAGGAGCCAAAATATCAGGGTTAGAATTTCAAACAGCGGTTTTTATATAGGATGAATGCTTCACTCCCCACTGGTTTTAGGTACATGAGTCAAATCATTGACTCTTGGGGGTTAACATTGTTAACCTACTCAGCTTTGAGGTTTCCTTTACTAAGTCCTATAAAGAGAATTCATAATATGGCACATGTGAAAGCTTTACCTTAAGAGAATCCTTCTGCCTATGCTGCCTTAAGCCACTTTGGGATCCCGTTGACCTTGACTGTCATGGGGGTGGTCCTTTCCAGGTAGGAGTCAATCCTTGGGTGGTAAATTTCTTTACCTAAATAGGGTCACCAGGTTGGCAGGGATGGACCAGATCAGAAGTTGGTTGGTACAGGCAGAGCATCTCAAACATGCTTCTGGATTGCTTTCCAGCTTTTCTAGATTGCAAAGCCTCTAAGAACTTGAGTAAAGATTGGTTATGGATTTCAGCTTTTATAGACTGGGTATATAGTACTTACCTCTTACAAGCTCTGCAAGTTTAGTATGGTTCTGTGTAAACCAGTGAGGTGGGTAGGTCAGGGTCTGGAAGAGGCACTAGAATCTGTGGAGGCCACACTGGTTTTAGGGCAGCCTCCCACCGTGTTTTGTCTGCTTCTACTGCTTGGAGACAGGAGATGCAATGGGGTTAAGTCTTTTGGATAAGTAGGCTACTGGCCTTTTTTAGGGGCCAAGACTTTGGGTTTATACCCCTTTGGCTATGCCCCCTTGCCTCACAAACGTAGAGGTAGAAAGACTTAGTTACATTTGGTAGTGCTAGTTGGTCCATCATCCTTGCTTTGCTCATGTCTGTCTTACTGCCTAATATATTACCTCAAGGATCCTGGCTCTGAATTCTGTTAGGGAAAATGGACGTTGGTGGAGTCCTCTGGCTACTTCCATGCTGAAGAGGGACAGAATTTTCTTTCAGAGTCAAGAGATCCTTGCTGTCTATCAGAGGGACAATGAGGCCTGAGCACAGAAGGAGGTGGGTTTGTGACCTGGCAGAGACAAACTGTAACAAATGGTGGAAGGGAAAGAAAATATTTTAGTTCTAATAACCTCTATTGAAATAGAATTTTTCTCCTTAAAATTACCCTTATGCTTATTAAAAGAGCTAAATGAAGACCAATTTATCTATTGTATTCAATTTGGCCTGATGGTTTGCATAAACACAACAAGAATGGTAACTGACTGCCTTTGCCAGAATTTCATGATTGAATTTTAATGTGCCCCATAGGGCCAGGAAGCCAAGCTATCCAGCTGCCATCAGGGCTGCCTGCAGTGTCTGCTGAGTTACGTGAATCCCTCACCTGCAGCAATTCCATCTGGGCCCCCACCCTAGGCTTCAAGGCCCATCTCAGCAGCCCTCCTACTCATTGCAGCCTAGAGTACATGGGAGTTCCACAGGGATGCAGAGGCACCCTTATTGCTCCCCTTCTACTCTGACCAACTGCCAGCGATGGTAGGGCATGGGCCTGACTCTTCAGCGCCAGTTATTTTCAGGGCTATCAAGCAGGATACCAGGCTTTCTCCATGGCACTCTTATTGGCTTCAAGTCTTCAGAGCTCAGACAGGGCTCTTTAAAACATGCTACTCCAGTCAAAGTTTTCAGTTAATAAAACCACTATTGGAAACCAGTCTTATTGAATTTATGCAAAAAAATGTATTACCATGATTTATTATGTATCGCCAAATTTCAGAGGAATTATATAAGGAGAAAAATATACTGACCTGCTTTAAGATCTTCCGATTTTCCTTGTCAATCTTCTTTTATGAATTCTTCAGAGTGTTATTTTTCTGAACGTATTATAACAAAATAGTAACTGTGTTTAAATGGCCAGAAGAAATTTAAAATGTCTCTACACTTAGATAGCCACAGCTGTCCCTGCAGTAGGGTTCCCCATTCTTGATTTGTCCGTATCCTACATATGGTTTCTGGGAGGGATGACATGCTCTCTCAGAACTGACTAAGGGAGCTTATTTCTTCAGAGGGTCTCACATGTCACAGGACCTCACAGGGTTTGTAATCCTTGTAACAGAGGGCTAGTACTCATCACTTTACCACTTTCCTCTGTTCCAAACAGGCCTCCCCCAGTTTCCTAAAGTTGAGGTTTGTGCCACCCCTGACACGGGCATGCTCACACAGGCCTGCAAGGCTGCTGTCTCTCAGTAGAGACTAAAACCTGATGGATATTTTTCCTTGCCCATTTGGTTACCTGCCCTTTTGGCAGCTGTATTTAAATCTGCAAGAGAAGTAAAGGTTAATATAATATATTTACATAATGAAGTGTAACATGCTGCCACTTCTGGCAGCTAAGTGTTCTGCTACCAAATATAACACATGGTAGGGTTATACAAACATCTAATAGAGGTGACTAAAGTCCATTTTTGACCTTCTCACACAAAGTAAAACTGTCCTTGTCTCCCTGGAGTCATGTCTATGAAGATGCAGGTGTCATCTAAGCCTATTATACAGTTTTATGCAGGCCACTGTTATGGCTGTATATAGTGGCCAGTTTTTCTCTCTAACCACAAACACAGTCTGTCCAATTTCCCTAAAATGCATTCTGGCATGGGAGAAAGTTGTTTGTTGAATACAGATAGCTTGACCCTTATACGCCTGGGCTTAGACCTCTGCCCAGCAACTGTAGTCTATAAGTTAAATATGCAGCCTCTGGCCCTTCTATCTCAACAGAGTCTCGGCCAGTCCCTCAGTCAGACGCCTTCGCTTTGGGAGAGTGAAAGTTCTAAGCTGTTCTTAGCTCTTTTGTTTAGGGAGTATGTCTTCCCTTCACCCCCTCCAGTTAACCCTGTTTATCAGTTGCAGGGCCTTGCCATCCCTGTCTTTCACAACTGCTTGGCTACTAGTGCTGAGTCAAACAGAGCCGGGGCTGCAGGGAGAGAGTTTGAACATGGCAAAGTGCTCCTTCAGTGGTGACTTGGGCTTCAGGCCCTGCTATGCCACCCGTCCTCTTTCCTGGCAGAGACCTCGGCCTTCTCAGTGGGCTCCCTTGCCAGAATGGGGCATCTAGCCCCCCTCTTCCTACCTGTCCCCTTTCAGCACATTTACAAATGGGAAACTTTATCAGCTTCATCCCCGTCAGTTTCACAGATTCCAGGGCCCGTTGCTTATCTCCCTTTTCCATTGGGAGCCAGAGGAAGACAATTCTTATAGAGGGGAGAAATAGAAATAGTGGGGGTTTAGGAGAAAACTACAGACTACTGCTGTAGCAGTCCTCCCTCCAAGAGGCTGGGGTCCGACCTGTGGAGAAAAATGACTCTTAATCAGCCTGGAAAAAAAGGCAGAGGATGATGACAAGGATGTGCTGGGAAATTTCTTGTGGACTGGAAGCCTGAAGGGACTCCTAAAAGAAAAGATCTTTAATCCAGTTACAAATGCTGTCAGGATCAGGAGTGAGGGAGGAAGGGAAAGACCAGGTTATGTCCCCTAGAAGAATCCTAATAAATAACTGAAAATGGCAAGCCAAACAAGACATACAAGGTATATAACCAGGGTAGATGGGGTTCATGAATAGATGATTATGATAACATTAGCTGGATTTCTTTTGAACATTTCTCTTTTCCTTTTTATTGTATATACAACCTTTACAAATTTTATACTTTCAAATTAGCCTTTAAACCTTCTTTCTATGTCCTTTAAAAATGCATAACCATGCCTTGGACCTTCTGAGATAAAATTAAGAGCAGGTAAATTAAAACGTCTCTAGTAAAAATTGCAAAATTCTTCCTTATGTAATTTTAAGTATATTGTCTCTGTCTAATTTAGTATTGGAAGGGTTAAAAAAATAAAATGGGGCAGAGAAAGATTTATTGTGCTTGCAGAACACTTGTGACCTTGAGTCTAGTGAAGTTCAGATAAGACACCTGGTAGGCTGTAGACCAGACCCCTATGCCAACAGAGCGGTCTGCAGCCAGTAAAAATTAACAAAAACCTGTCTCTCCCTGCTTCATAATTAACTGCCAACCCTCCCCCTGCCCCCGCCACCTTTCTGCATTAACCATTTACTCTGCCCTAAAACAAAGCAAATGGTCTGAGATCCTATATATTTAGGCTTTTTACATTTAAGGATGCATTTTTTCCCCTTCCTATAGCAGTTGTTTTCTCTCACAGATTTTTCCTCTTTACTCTAAGCTTCTAGAGAATCTTAAATCCTCCTCCTTTACTACTCTTGATCTCTCCGACCATCACCCTGTCCTCTAGCCCAGGGCTCCTCCATCTCAGCAGACTGAGAATCCCAGCGAATCCCATCACCACCACCCCATACCCACACCCACTCTGGAGCAGTTAATTATGAAAAGTCTGGCAGTCTTTCTCTCTCACCCCAAAAAGGCCATGAGAAAATGTACTATCTTAACCTAACAAACCTTATCAGGGGAGAAAAGAGTAGTGGCCTAGCCTTTATTTAAACTTCTCTGGGCTACAACCTTCACAAATTTATACCTTTAAATTAACCCCAAAATTCCAAATTTCAACCTAATACAGCAAAATCACAGATCAGGGAGGGAAGAGCAAACCAAAGCCCCTAATAAATAAACATAAATTTAAACAGGCTAATTCCCTCCTTGACAGAGAGCAAAAGACACTGAGAAAAATACATCTCAGCAGCTGCTAGAGACTTTTTCAGTTTGTCTCAGCATTCAACCTTACTATATACAATTAGGCTTCCCCCTATCTTTAAAAAATTAAACAACAGAAAGAGAACACAAATACTCTCATGTGTACAGCCAGACAGTAATAAGTAGCTTTCGATTCACACAGACTTTCATACTTATATTTATACACCAGACAGACCAAGACAGATATTTACTCAGAGATTAAACAGTCCACCTGATTCCTGGTTAATTTCCTGAAGAAGCTATATGATTTCTGGGGAGGTGATCAAGCTCCCCCTTCCACTCTTGACTGACTGGGGTCCTTACTGATTCTGTCAACAGCTCCAGAAGTGTCTGTCCACTCTCTCCAGATGCTGGCCAGGTCCTGGGCTAAGGTCTGAGAGAACCTGGAGTCCCCGGGTTCGATTCTGCTAAATCAGCACAGCAGCACCTCCCAGAGGCCTAGCCTGGGCCCCAAACCCAGTCCACTCACTGGAGGCCAAAAAGACAAAGTGTGGTTGATTTCTTGGTCAGGGAACCATTAATGTTACAGAAGACAGGAGAAGCCCCAAGCAATGCTTAGAGAGATGGAGTTACACTTTATTATTATTACTACTATGCGCAGGATGAGAGAAAACTGTATTTCAAATTCTGGGCCCCAACATGGAGGAAGTTTTCCTATTTATATCTTTTTGCCTTCTTTGTCTCCCAAGTTTTGGGTTTTCTGGTCCCCTTTGCAAGTTCTTAAAGAGTCCTATGTGCTGGGGCTTTGAGACTTCAACCAAAGGCCTGGCCTGGTGCCAGCACTGATACCTTCATCTGGGGAAGGTTTATGGCCTCTGGAATGGGAGTAGTCTTGCTTTCCTTATTATTTAAGCCAGCAAGCATTTACAGGAGCCAAAATAGCAGGGTTAAAATTTCAAACAGCAGTTTTTATATAAGATGGATGCTTCAGTACCAGGTTATTTTGATTACAATGGCTTTGTAGTATAGCTTGATATCTGGTATTGTGATCCCCCTAACTTTGTTTTTTTTTTTTTTTTCAAAATAGCTGAGGCTATGCAGTGTATTTTTTCTTTCCATATAAATTTATATTAGAATACATATTCTGGACCTATGAAATATGCCATTGCTATTTTAATAATAATTGTGTTGCATCTATAGCTTGCTTTGGACAGTATGGACATTTTAATAATGTGAATTCTTCTAATTCAGCTAAGGTCTTTTACCTCCTTGGTTAAATTTATTCTTTAGTATTTTTGTTGTTGTTGCAATTATTAATAGGCTTGTTTTCTTAGTTTTTCTTTGTAAGAGTTAATTATTGGTGTATTAAAATGCATCAAATTCTGCATATTGATTTTGTATCCTGCTAATTTTCTGATTCACTTATTGAATCTAGTAGTTTTTTGGTAGAGTCTTTAGGGTTTACTATGTGTAATATTATGTCATCTGCAAATAATGACATTTACCTCCTCTTTTTCAATTTGGATGTTTTTTTAATTTCTTTTTCTTATATGATTGCTGTGGCTAGGACTCCCACCCAGTACTATGTTGAATAAGAGTGGTGAAATCAGACATTCCTGTGTTTTACCTGATCTTAAGGGCAATACTTTTAGTTTTTGACCATTGAGCATGATGTTGGCTGAAGGTTTTCCTACATTGCCAATTATTATGTTGAGACATGATCACTTTATTCCCACTTTGCTAAGAGTTTTTAATATGAATGGGTATTGGAGTTTATCAAATGCTTTTTCTGTGTCTATTGATATAATCATGTGATTTTTATCCTTCATTTTGTTTATGTGATGTATGCCAATTATTGATTTGTGAACCAATGCCCCTGGAATAAATATCCCTGGTCATGGTGTATGTATTGCTGGATCCCATTCGCTAGTGTTTAGTTGAGAATTTTAATATATTTTTTTTCTGTTGTTAATCCTTTCATTGCTTTTCAAAGAAAGAGTGGGAGGAAGGGAGTGTGAGAGAGAGAGATAGAGAGAGCGCGAGATTTAAGGGAAAGACACATTGATCGGTTGCTTCCTGCACGCTCCCCAAATGGGGTGAGAAGTGAACCTGCAACCCAGGTAGATGCTCTTGACTGAGAATCGATCCTGAGACCCTTTGGCGTGTAGGCTGACATTCTAACCGGTTAGGCACACAATTTTAGCATCTATATTTATCAGACACATGTCAATCTTAGGTGAAACATAGGAAGTAATACCTCAGACATCTCACATAGCAACATTTTTGCTAATAGATCTCCTAGGACAACTAAAATAAAGAAAAAAATAAACAAAAATCACTAAATCCATCTGAAAAACTTTTGCACTGGAAAAGAAACCATCAACAATATGAAAAGGGAACCCATTGAATGGGAAAATGAATTTGCCAATGATACATCTGATAAAGATTAAATTTCCAAAAAATATAAAGAACTTATATAACTAAACACCAGGAAGACAAACCATCCAATAAAAATGTGCAAAGTACCTGCATAGACACTTCTCCAAAGAGGACATGCAGGTGGCCAATATAAATATGAAAAATTCTCAGTTAGTAGTCATCAGAGAGATGCAAATTAAAACTACAATGAAGTATCACCTCACACCTGCTAGAATGGCTTCCATCAATAAATCACCAAACAACAAGTGCTGGTGAGGATGTGGAAAAAAGCGAACCCCTGTGCACTCTTGGTGGGAATACAGACTGGTGCAGCCATTGTGGAAAACATTATGGCGCTTCTTCAAAAAATTGAAAATGGAACTGTGTTTTGACCCAGCAATTCTACTTCTGTGGATATATCCCAAAAATCTAAAACATGAATCAGAGAGAATATATGCACCTCTATGTTCATAGTAGCTTTATTTATAAGTAGGGGCCTGATGCACAAAATTTGCGCATTTGGGGGCTCCCTCAGCCCAGCCTGTGCCCTCTTGCAGTCTGGGACCTTTTGGGGATGTCACCTGCTGGCATGCCTGGCCAGCCTGGGTGAGGGTGCTGATGGCTGTTTGCAGGCTGATCACAGCCCCTTCAAAGTCCCCCACCCTGGGGTGCACAGCCAGCCTGGGTGAGGGCCTGATGGCTGTTTGCAGGCTGGCCACAGCTCCCATTGACTCAATGTCCCAGTGAAGCTGGCTGGAATCAGGTTTCTGGGGTTTATCTTCTATAATTGAAATTTTGTTGCCTTGAGCATAGGCCCAGCTGGCCTAGGCAGGCAGTTCCAACTCCATCACTGGTGGAACAGAAGCCTCCTATTTGCTCTAGCTCCATGGGTCCTGGATGCCATCTTGGCTGGGTTAATTTGCATACAGCTTCTCTGATTGGCTGGTGTGAGAGGCTTGGCTGGTGGGCATGGCTTAGGTGTCTCGAAGTGAGGGTCAATTTGCATATTACTCTTTTATTAGATTAGATAGCCAAGATCTGTAAACAGCTCAAGTACACATCGGTAGATGAGTGGATAAAAAAGCTGTGGAACCTTTGCACAATGGTATGCTACATGGCTCTCACAAAGAAGGAATTCTTATACTTTGTGACAGCATGCATGGACCTGGAGAATATTATGCTAAGTGAAATAAACCAGACAGAAGACAAATACCACATGACCTCACTTCTATGTGGAATCTAATGAACATAATAAACTGATGAACAAAATAAGCTGACAAATAAAATAGGATCAGAAGCATGGATACTTGGAACAGACTGACAGATCTCAGAGTGGTAGGGGCTGGGAGAGAATGGAATGGATTAGCCAAAAAAAAACCAAAAAAAAAAAAAACGAACATATTTACATACATGCATAGCCCATGGGCCCAGACAACAATATGGTGAAGACTGTGGGGGGTGCTAGGTGAAGATGAGCAAAGAAGGAGGAATATGGGGAATATCTATAATAGTATCAAAAAATAAATAAAAGATTTTTAACTTGTATTTCACAAACAAAATCTAACTCTATGGTATATAACAGAGACATAGCATAAAAATAATAGTAAGTTAAAATTATTTTGAAAGGTTGAGAAATATATATAAAGTTAAGTACTAAGTGGAAAAAAGTGAAAAAGTTAAGAGGTACAATTCACTATTTATAAAAATAGTTATGGTGATGTGAAGTACAACATAAGAAATATAATCAATACTAGGGGCCCAGTGCACAAAAATTTGTGCACTTGGCGAGGGGAAGAAGGGGTCCTTCATCCTGGCCTGTGCCCTCTCACAGTCTGGGACCCCTGGGGGGGATGTCCACCTGCTAGCATGCATGGCCAGCCTGGGTGAGGGGCTGAGGGCTGTTTTCAGGCTGGCCACAGGCCCCTCAGGGTTCGTGCACTGGGGGGTGAGATGGCTGGAGAGTGCAGGCGTGGACGTTTCCAGCCAGATGGCCTACCATTGCACATACCTGGTGGGCCTCCACTACTGAGGGGACATACCTGGTGCAGAGTTGGGTGGCAGGCCAGGGGGGTGGACGCTGGTGCATGGTCCCTTGGGGGGGCCTTGCTGCTGAGCGGACACACACTGGGAGTGGAGCCAGGCACACACTCGCACACGCCCCACGGAGTCCTCCAGGGTGGAGCCAGGTGGCTGGACCTGTGGCAGACACTCTGGCAGGGGTGGAGGATGCTTGGGCATGACTCTGAGGGTGTACCCCATTCAAGCCCCCGCCACTGAGCCTCTGAGGTCGTGTGGGCCCAATTGCTCTATTCCCAGGCCTCACAGGGCCTGGCCTGGCTGCCAACTCCGGCCTAGCGGCTGCTCACCACCTTCTGGAACCACCGCAGGCACCATTGCTCTATTGCCAGCCCCAGCCTCAGGGCGGGGCAGGCTCCCACGCCGCCCAGAACCAACCACTGGCACAATCTCTCTATTTCCAGCCCCATCTCTCTATTGCCAGCCCTGGCCACAGAACCGGGGGCCTGGGCCGCCTCCCGGCCTTACAGCCGCCCGCCACTGCCCAGAACCGTCCGCTGGAGCCCGCCAGGGCAGAAGCCAGGCCTCCGCCCTCGCATGCCACATCACGATTGCTCTGTTGCCACCCCAGCCTCCACCATCTTGGCTGGGCTAATTTGCATACCATTGTTCTGATTAGCTGTTGGCATCCCGAAGAAATGGTCAATTTTAATATTTCGCTTTTATTAGTTTAGATTATTTTTATACTTCTGTATTGTGTCAGAATGGCATTACACTTATCAGGGTGATTACTTTGTAAGCTATGTAAATGTCTAATCACTATGTTGCACACCTGAAACTAATATAATTCTTTATGTCAACTGGATTTTAAAAATTTTAAAAATTGAAAAGACTACTCAACCTTATCCTAGATCTCTTACAATACAACTAAAAATATTTTTTAGTTTTCACTGGGTATCACAGGTAGTGGGTATAAAATTTTTTCTGTGATTAAGGTATTTCATTATTGACTAACATTCTAAACATGGTATTCTGTGGCAGGAAAATCCTCACTAGTGAAGCAAACCATTCAGGGTCCAAATAGTACCTAACTAAGGTAAGAGAGGATCTTTGAAATTCACAACCCTTTATGGCTTCCTCCCTCTTTCTCCTTAGACAAAGTGGCTGTTGTCAGAGGCCTCTGAATGAAGATTTCTGTGGCAATGTGCCTCACGAGGTGCCATTCTCTCTCACTAAATTTAACAATATTGCCGCCTTATCATGCAAACTAACATATGGAGACAGAATACTGTATTCAAAGTTCAAGTCCTCTGGTAGAGCAGCCATGTGTGTCCTTAATATAAGTGAACCACGGGGCCTGCAGTGCGGAAGCATTATTGCAATATTGTTGAATATTCTCAGTTGCAATTGAACTATACAAGGGGTTAAAATTTTGATTACAAAATTTCAGGAGAAATTTCAAATAAACAGAAGAACCAGGAAAATGATCATGAACTGACATTGTCTTTTTGATGTCAGTGTTTTCTTGGGGAACCTAGACCGATAACACATTTTCATTACTCAAGTGATTGTAGAGATCTTAGGAGATGGGAAATCCCCAATTACATCCTGCAAAGCTCTTGTTTCTCTCTGACTTCCCTCTACTCCTATGACTGTTCTTCACTCTACTTGACCCAGACTAACAATCTTGCTTTTCCTCAGGGCCTTTGCACTTGTACTTCCTTTTCCTGGAAATGATACCCCAGCAACATACCACTAGATACTGGCATGGAATCTCCTGAACTTCCTGCCTTTGTGAGGCTTACTTGAGCAACAAGCTATTGATTATCTTTATCCTGCTCTATTTTGTCCCTTTCTCTATCTTAGCATTTATAATCTTCTAAAATACTTTATAATTATAATTTTAATTATAGACTAGAGGCCTGGTGCATGAAATTCATGCACTGGGGGGGGGGGGGGGCGGTGCCTCAGCCCAGCATGCCCCCTCTCACAGTCCAGGAGCCTTCAGGGGATGTACTACTGGCCTCCCTTTGCAGGATGTAACTGGGATGATCAGGGAAAGGTGCCACCGCCATTACCCCGCTGCTGCTGCCACTACTGGCTGCCACAGCCGCCAAGGTGTTTTCATCAACATGGACTCCAGTTCCCTCACCATGAAAAAAGGACAACTTTCATTAGGTATTTTCAAGATGTGTCTTTCGTAAGATATGACATTTCTTTCTTTTGTCTTTTTTTATCCTCACCTGAGGATATTTTTCTATTTTCAGAGTGCATGGAAGAGAGAGGGAAAGACAGAGAGAAACATCAACGTAAGAAGGACACTTTGATTGGTTGCCTCCTGCATATGCCCTGACCTGGGCCCTGGCCAGGAAGGAGCCTGCAACCTAGGTACATGCCCTTGGTCAGAATTGAACCCAGACCCTGCAGTCCACAGGCCGAGGCTCTATCCACTGAGCAAAACGGGCTAGGGCAAAATATGGTATTTTGTAGCCTTCCAGCAGCGGACCTTCATTTTCTTCTCCAGGAGTGTGGTGGAAAAACCTTAGATTGCCTTTTTGGATTCTTATTACCCAAGTTACCAAGAACACTGCCAGTGGTATATAGGGAGCTTAGCCAATGAGCAGTCAGAAAAGGTGTTGAAATTGCTGGGAAGCTGAGGCTGGCACACCCACCCTGTCTCTAGGCCTGTTCAGGCCTCCACTATGGCTTGGGCAGTTACCCCCTCCCCCAGCTCCACTCCAAGCCTGCTCAAGCCTTAGCTATGGCTTGGGCAGGGCTCCCAGGCACTGCTCAAGCCTTAGCCGTGGCTTGGGCAGGACCCCCCTGAGTCTTCTCTGGGCCACCCTGTGTGCACAACCTCCTCCTGTCTGGTTATGAACCGTTACAAAGTCCTGGCCTAATTTGCATACTTCTTCATATATCTAATGTAATAAAAGAATAATATGCTAATTGCATCACTATGCTACATCCCAAGTCATGCCCACCAGCATATCAGAGTGACTATATGCAAATTAATCCAACCAAGATGGTGGCCGGCAGCCACAGAGATAGAGCAAACAGGAGTCTTGGTTACCCTGGTGATGGAGGAATCTAAGTTTCCCGCCTGTCTTGGCTGGCTGTGGCCTCTGCTCAAAGCAACAAAGTTTCAAATATAGAAGATAAATAAACTCCAGAAACCTGCTTCCAGCCAGCCTCGCTGGGAGCTTGGGTTGCTGGGGGATGTGGTCAGCCTGCCAACAGTCATCAGTTCCTCACCCAGGCTGGCCAGGCACCCCAGCAGGACCCCCCACCCTGAAGGGGTTGTGACCAGCCTGCAAACAACCATCAGCCCCTCACTCAGGCTGGTCAGGCACCCAGGGAGGGAACACCCACCTTGAAAAGGATGTGGCCAGCCTAAAAATGGCCCTCAGCTCTTCACCCAGACTGGCCAGGCACTCCAGCGGGACCCCCACCCTGATTCAGGACACTCTTCAGGGCAAACCAGCCAGCTCCAGGCCTCTATCCTATATAAGAAAAGGGTAATATGCAAATTGACCCGAACAGCAGAACCACGGGGAATGACTGCTCACTATGACACACACTGACCACCAGGAAGCAGATGCTCAATGCAGGAGCTGCCCCTGGTGGTCAGTGCACTCCCACAGGGGGAGCTTTGCTCAGCCATGAGCCAGGCTGATGGCTGCCAGCACAGTGGTGGTGGTGGGAGTCTCTCCCGCCTCCTCAGCCATGCTAAGGATGTCTGACTGTAGCTTAGGCCTGCTCCCCACTGGCAAGTGGACATCCCAGAAGGCTCCCAGGCTGCCAGAGGGATGTCTGACTGCCAGCTTAGACCCTTTCCCCTGGGGAGCATGCCTAAGTCAGCAGGTGGACATCTCCCGAGGGTTCTGAGACTGTGAGAGGGCACAGGCTGGGCTGAGGGACACCCTCCCCTTGTCCTGGGACGCCAGGGCCCACCACTGTTGTGCTGGAAGCCATCAGCCTGGATGTGACTGAGCAGAGCTCCCCTTGTGGGAGTGCACTGACCACCAGGGGCAGCTTCTGCATTGTGCGTCTGCCCCCTGGTGGTCAGTGTGTGTCATACTGACTAGTTATTTCTGGTGGTTCTGCTGTTAGGGTCAATTTGCATATTTCCCTTTTATTATATAGGATAGAGGCCTGGTGCATGGGTAGGGACTGACTGGTTTGCCCTGAAGGATGTCCTGGATCAGGTTGGGGGTCCTGCTGGGGTGCCTGGCCAGCCTAGGTGAGGAGCCGAGGGCCATTTTCAGGCTGGCCACATCCCCTTCAGGGTGGGGGTCCCCGCTGGGGCCTGACCAACCTGAGTGAGCGGCTGATGACTGTTTTCAGGCTGGCCACACCCCTGGGGTGGAAGCAGGTATCTGATATTTATTTAACTTTGTAATTTATTTAACTTAATTGAAACTTTGTAGCCTTGAGCAGAGCTCAGGGCCGGCCAGCAGGCTGGAAGCTTGGCTTTCTCCATCGCTGGGGCAACCCAAGCCTCCTGCTTGCTCCAGCTCTGTGGAGCAATGTTTGTGATGGAGTGAGGGAGTGATGGTCAATTTGCACATTACTCTTTTTTAGATAGGATATTTGGTTTATAAAGAATTTGTTGTTGAGAGCATGATTTTTTTGGATTAGTTTTGTTCTTGTTATTGATAGGAATATGCAAATACATGGAATGACATCTAGCTACTAATTAGGCACTCAGCGATAAGTAGAAGAAATGTGACATGAAAATCTCATTCTCAATTTCTGATCTTGTATAAAGTATTAATTCAATTTATTAACAATGTTTTTGACTAAGTTATCATGAGAAATGGCATTCTGTGCTATTAGTGTATTTGAAATTATGCTTTTCTTTACTGAGAGCCATGGAGAATATAGAAGATATTTTAATTGTGGTTTATTTGTTTGTTAAGAAATTATGGCTGGCAAATCTTGCACACACATGCACAAAACACACACATATATGCGTGCACAGACACATACTTTCATTACCATCTAATTCTCTGTTGTCTCTGGATTGTTCAATCTATGAACTATACCTAAATTTTTTAATTTAGAGGCTCTAGTTTTACATTAAAATACAACAGGGAGATGATATTTGTCCATGGTAAATTGAACATATACATAGCTCACATATTGACCAAAATAAGAGAAAATGCCAAATGCATTATCCAGAATAATTAACATAGAATATTTTAAAGGCAGTGAAATAAAGAAAAGAGGTTTACTAGTAAAAACGTAGCTTAAGATGAATTTTAAAATTTAGAATTGAAGAATAACTAGTTTAAAGAAATCAAGTTAATTATGTCAAAAATTCCTTAAAAGTTTTGAGAAATAGATGTGGACTAGAAGTATTAACTCCCAACATAAAAAACATGAAGAAAAAGTTTAGTGTTTCTTAGTCCAATCAGGCTGCTATCACAAGTTAATATAAACTAGGTAGCTTAAACAACAGTTTATTTCTCATAGTGCTGGAGGTTAGAATTCAGAGGCCCAGGTGCTGGCAGATTCTGAGTCTCTTGCGAGCTCGCATCCTGGCTCTAGCTGTGCTCACATGGCAGAAGAGCAAAAGAACTCTCTGGGGTCTTTTTTATAAGGGCACTAAACCCATTCTCAAGGGCTTCTGCCTCATGACCTAACCACCTCCCAAAGTCCCCATCTCCTAATACTATCACATTGAAGACTGGTCACAACATACGAATCTGTGGGGGAGGGAAGAAAAACATGTAGTCTATAACAGTGTGTAAGGATATGTCTTGCAGGTGTCAGCATACAGAACACTGAGAGTGTAGCTGCCTGGATCTCTCAGGTAGAAAATCCCCCGAGAGTATATGTTCTTGTTTTGGTAGTGGGAGTGTGTGTATATGGTGGCTCTAAAGGAGTGTGAAGATTGAGAGGGCAATATAATTGTCGCATAACAAACTTGAAAAGACTATAAAAGTTTTTAAACAATTCCCTGGGAGTAGAGATAATAGGCATTACTAAAAAACACTAAAATGTATCTTGTGATGCATTAATAATAGTGCTCTGATTAAAACAGATATAAATGTATTAATTTTTATGCTCTTGAATAAAATCTATTTTTAACAACATTGTAGGCTTGCCATTAAAATATGCTTTTATAAGTGCTAAAATGTTTCCTCAGTACTGTAAAGGAGATTTCATTGATGGATTCAATGAGTCATCAAAATAAGATATTCCAGGAATTAAAATTATTCATTTTTCTCAACACTAGACCTGTTTGTGAAACATCTTTGCTTTAAAATTCAGCGTCACTCAAAGTAGTCAAAAAGTCCCGATTTCTGCTTTACAAACAGGTTTTCCTGGGCTCAAAGAGAAAGAGCTTGATAATAAACTTGACTAAAAATATGTATTGTAAAAATTCGCTTTAGATAATAAAGCAACATAAATAATAATAATTTTATATTTTAGGTATAGTTTACATAACTTCTCAGAAGCTCAAGTAATCTATAATAAGTTATCAAGAGCTGGCTTTATTGTGAATCAGATGCAACACAAAGAAGTCATCTTGTATCCTGTCATGTTCTCATTAAACTGTAGTGGCCTAATAAACAAAGGTAGTAAAAAGTGATGCTCTCATATCAACACCACTGCACGTCTCTTACGTTAGATAGTGCTTGGCAAGGTAATGATCATTCAAGGAAAATCTTGAGCCATTGGCAAATCTAATATATTAGGTTGGTAACCAAATTCTTATTGTTTGATTTCAGTGAAAAGTTTGAGTTTTCTTTTGAGATATTAATGTATGTTTCATATGAAATATATGTTCATGCTCTTAAAGAGAGAAGCAAAACAATGATATAAGCAATCATTTATTAGAATTAACATATTTTGCCAAGTTCTAACCCCTATTCTGTTTTGCACCCTACAAAAATTCTCCTTTATGCTAACTGAATATATTAATCATGTTTTTATTTTTCTGTGGCAATACTAACTAGATAACTTTGTCAGGATTATTTTAGTTTTAAGTTTGATAGAACGACTTTGGATTATTGAAAATTAACATTTATTCTTGCTTAAAATCAACCACATTAATAGAACTCTTTCTTTTTTTAATTATATTTTTAGTGAATACTCTTTGTATCTTATTTGCTATAGCTTGGCAATGAAGTTCAGGACAAATATAAATATACTGAAATTCACTATCATGAGAAGCTAGGAAAACTCCAGGTCTAATAAATAACATTAAAAATAATGACACAGGTCCTTAAAATCTATATTCATGAAATAACATCAAATGAAATGTTTTTGAAGAGGCTAAATGTTATCCACCATACTGGCTTCAATAATATCAGAAATAAACCACAGGTGTTACATAAACAGATAAAAAGAATTGCTGCAATACTTTCTTACATCCTCTTCATAATGCCAGCTTTGAATTGCAGCCTCCACAAATAACATTGCCAAAGAGCTAGAGGCCAATGCTAGTTGAATGTTTTGCTCTTATTGATAATTAACAGTTACTGAGAGTTTAGGATGCAATTAGGTGCTATAATAAACATTAGCTAATCTGATGGCTATTTAGTTTTAAGTGATTATATAAATAGATTACATTTAGATTGAAGTAAAAGAGCAGAACTTTGAAGGCTGGAAGACAACAAATTAAGTGTGAGAAATTCTGTAGGAGAAAGAGTTCCTTTACTTATTTTTAAAACAGGTAGGTCTACACAGAAATGGAACTCATTTATTCATTCCATAAATATTTAACTGAATACCTACTGTGTGCCAATCAATTACCTAAATACTATAAACTAAACTCCATGGAAACATTACATTTGCCCACTGAGTTTACATTCTAGTGGAAGATAGTAATAAATTACTTACTCCTACATGCATCATGGAGGCGGGGTTCACACTTGGGATGACAAAGGACTAGAATGTATGATGAGTTCTGAAGATTTAGTAGAATACAAACACTATTCTTTTTATGGATTGTTTATGCCAAGAACTTTGAAGACACTTTTTTCATTGTTTAAGTTACTATTATTTTCTTTTCTTAAACCAACCAAGATGTCATAGAATCTGAAGGAACGCTAAAGAGCCAAACTCAGAAAAATGTGAGGAGCCAGGAGAGGCCTGAGAGTGAGGATGGAGCCCAGTACACTCAGGGCAGTTCCATTAGAACATAGCCACTACCTTCATTCACTGGCAACGGACTGTCAGACCACTGCTGTAAGGAAAAGTTCCATAGCTTTTCTTGGTAGTGCAGTCACTCAAGATTCAAAGTCCCATGTTACAGCATCTGATTGAGGAAACCTAGCTTCCAGGTCCAGGTTCTAATTCTCAGCTGGGAGAACACAAATATCTGCCACTGTTCTACTTCCATACTGCATTTCTGCATTATGTGATCATGAAAACCACTCAGATTTACACAATGGGGTTCTACATAAATAAATCAAAGGCTTTTTAACAGCTCAGATGCAAAACAACTAATAAATAACCAAACTGATATACCTACTGTTTTAATATATAGCATCTAAAGTAATTCTATGCCCATATTGTTTCTTTAGACTGATGAGATATTCCAAATTTTTAACCTTTTTGTTGATTTAACTAACAAATAATTGAATGAATGATTATAAATAATTCTCAGCTATATGCAAATACTCCATTCTTAATGTACTTGTTTTTTTTTGTTTTAATGATTTTCACTTTTTTTGGATTAAGAGATATCTAGTATTCCGTACTAATTTAGTGTTAAAAATATTTTTAGAATAACTGAACAGTGAAATTTTAAGATGTTATTGGAAAATGTCATAAAAGATGAATGGAAAAAAATACACATTTTATCATTCAGGAGATCTTGTTTTGTAGATTTAGAATATATCTTGCTAAAATTTTAATTATCATTACTAGTTATTAGTTAAATCATATGTCACATGGATTGCAAAGAGATCATCATTTTGCCTGTGGGTTTTATTTTTGAAAAGGCTATCGTACCCCAGGAACTAAAAGATACCTCAGAATTAAAATCAGATTTGGAAATTAGATGACATGGGATGATTAAGTGGGCAGAGACAGTAGCTGCAAATATTTTCAAAAACTGAAATCTGCAAGGATTAACCAGGTCTACAATAACTTCCTTAGTGCTACTGATAGATTCTCATTTTTTGAAATGCAATAGAGAAATAAAATGTAATGCTTCATAGCTGCAGAACTAGAGAGTGAAGCTAATAATAATAACTAAAGAATCCTTAATGGCAGTGTGGAAAGAATGGTAGAAAAGAGTAACATGAATTTAAATACTTATTAATGCCATTAAGTAAATATTAATTACGTTTTTAAAATTCTGATGGTACTATGCCTAAATCTCAGCTCTTTGACAGAGAATGAAATGACTAGCAGCCATTAATGCCAAGAAGGTATGGTAACACTGAAGATCATGCATATTCCCAAAAGATTTTCTCTAGTGGGAAAGAAAATTTTATTACGGAATTACAAGAGCAGTCACAAATCTCTACTTTTTAAATTGGAACATATCCTGTAAGTTAACTATTAAAAACATAAAATGTGCTCTGGAATCCTGAAAAATAACATTCTATTTACAATTTAATTGAGTTTTTAAAGAAAGTTATTTTTCTAAAAAGTAAGGATTTAGTATACTAGTACTAGTAGATATGTGAAAAGACAGCAATGACAGTATAGAAATTAGGGAACTCATACAACTTAACAAAAGGAAGATAAACAATCCAATGAAAAAAATGGGCAAAGGATCTAAATAGAAACTTTTCAAAAGAGGACATTCAGAAATCCAAGAGACATATGAAAACATGCCAAAGTCACTAATCATCCGAGAGAGGCAAATCAAAATGACAATGAGGTATCATCTCACACCTGTCAGAATGGCTATCATCAACAAATCAACAAACTACAAGTGCTGGAGAAGTTGTGGAAAGAAAATGTATTTTAAAACACTGACTTTGATAGATGGATAGATAATAAATAGAATAGACAGTCTCAATTATTGAGAAATCCTCAGATGATTATAAAACCATTTGCCATAAAAATTTTGTTTGCCTGAATTTGCGGCATATCATATTTTGCCTTACATTAATTTTATAATATTTTTCCTAAATTGAGCTAATATTTAAGGTCCATTAATTGTTTAATTAACATTCGATAAAACAAGTATACTTTTAATAGCAAATGCACTTCTAAAAAGTGCATTATCTGCAAGAAAAATTAACCATTGCTGCTGCTGCTTTATGACACCATGTGTGTGTGTGTGTGTGTGTGTGTGTGTGTAATGCATGCATGCATACAAAATAATAAAGCACTGTCCTAAATTATATAATAAGTCAGAGGCAAATAATTTTGAACATAAGAAGACACTATTTAAAAGAAATTTAATTTGAGTACTCCTGAGTTGTTGCTTGAACTAATTATTTGCATGCAACTTGTTAAAATCTGGATATTTTGCATTCTTGACAAGTGATAAGATCAAGATTGACATGAAAAAGAACAAAAGCAAGTTTATAAAAGCCCTACCAATATTAAATAAACTATACAGTTTCTCACTGTCATGATATTTTCAAATACAGAAGAGATTGCCTTGATCACCAGTGGCCAGTCTATATCCCAGAGCTTGTTGTGGGGTTTGGAACTTGGTTCTAGCCTGGCCACTACTCCATATTCTGGAGTTGCTCTATAGAATCTGGTAAGTTTAGTTATTTATGTTGCTATTGAGATTCAGAAAAAATTCAACCTTGAAATGTAATAGAGCAAAAAATTGTAAATAGAAAGATATTATCATTTACTGGCAACATGGCAGGACAGTTTTTCTTATACTAAAATGATTTAGGCATGGCAATATTCTTCATAGTAGTTATCACAGGAAGAGAGTTAAACCATAATGAAGTAAATATGAAAATCTCAAGTCTGCTAAAATTCAAAATTTAAAAGGATTTTTATTAATCAGGATTAAAGATTATTTTGGTATTTATAATCTCCCTTGAATTTCCATTTCCATACCTTTGGTGATAATGACTTTTTATATAGTGGACCAATCAAAACCATGTTCTTCAACAAAATAGATAAGCCTTTTTACTGTCAAAACATTTAATTATAAAGTTGCTCCTGTTAGTTAAGAAGTAAATCACTTAAAGAGTAAAAAAAAAAAAAAAGATTAAATGTGATCTTGAAAGGAAAATGCTTACAGATAAAAAGTAGAGAAACTAGTAGTCAAAGAGAGAATGTAATTTGTTATTTCATGATACTTAATGAGCTTCAGATACTCTTTGATGATGAGAAAGAGTATGATATACATAAAAATAACTTTAATGAAGTATAAAATTATAACAGATAATGAAGTTTTTTAAGAATATGCAATTAGTAACTTTTGTATATTTCTACTTCTTAAACTAACAAATATATTAACAACACTATGTACATGGAAAACTATTTTGCATAAAAGCTATAAATTCTAACTCAAGATAATCAAGATAAAACTAACATTTTATTCCACCTCAATTCTTCTTTTTGTATGATCCAAGGTAAAAAAAAATAATTAGGTTCAGCATATGGGATTTTAGAGAGGTTTCTATTAAACTGCTTGTATTGCGATAGTATAGGAATTAGCTGAGGTTTATATAATCAGAAGGCGAAGGGGTTTTAGAATGATACTCTGAAAAAAGAGATTTTAAATAACATGAAGAGAAAAGTCAAATAGCCTGATAATTAGAAAAATAAGAATTTCTGAACTTTTATGTAACTGTTTCAAAATTATAATATCAGATGCAAAGTAAAATATAATAAGTTGTTTTCCAGTATCTGAAAGATGACATATTTGAAATATGTCAAAGTCAATTTGAACCTCCCAGTGCCAAAGAACTGCATCCTCCAAGTAAGTACTTCTCTTTTGTGATTACTTTTTATTTTCAATACTAAATGTTTATATTGAAATAACTTGTACAATTGTAAAATGCTTATTAAAGGATATGGCCTGCAGATGTGTGATCAGAATGTTATTTGAAATGCTGCTTAATAATAAAAATAGTTTAAATGTAAGTTAAGCCTCTAAAAAGTCATAAGCACTTATTAAAAAGGTTTAATTAAATATAGATCTCATAACAAGAAAGATGTTAATTAGCAAGTATTGGGAAAATGAGGTGTAAAACAGAACACATGCTGTAGCATTGTTGGCAGTATAGAGAGATGTATATTGGCTTAGTGGTGCATTTGTTTTTGCAAATCATCTGCTAAGATTATGCACTCTCTTGATAATATTGCCTTAAGGGAACATGCTCTGGGATTTATCAGAATGTTCACTATTAGATATAGTATTAAGATGTTTAAAATATTTTAAAGAGTCCTGGACAGTATGACTCAGTTGGTTGGAGTATCATCCAGAAGGTGGCAGGTTCAATTCTTGTTCATGGCGCATTCCCAGGTTGTTGGTGAGGCCCATGGTCGGGGTGCCTGGAGGGAATGGCTCAGCGCTTCTCACACTGCTCTCTCTCTCTCTCTCTCTCTCTCTCTCTCTCTCTCTCTCTCTCTCTCCCTCTTTTCTAAATCAATAAAAAAAGTAAAGAAAAAATACAAATAATAAAAAATTAACATATGACATTAAATACAGGCTATTAACATTTTACACACCCTACTTTTGAAAAAGTTGACTAATGTCTCTCCTTAATTTGAGTTTTTGACTCCCTTTTTAAATTAATTGTATTTAAAATTATTATTTTTAAAAGCACCATTCTCAGATATTCAGGAATCTATGTAAGTATAAGTTTACATCTACCTAAAGTAATCATTTTCTTAGAGGATAGTAGTATGTAATGACCTTTATTAACGGTCCTCAGGTAAAATAGAATGTGCTCCATACGGTTTCTCGGTCTTACCTAGTTACTTGGAGGTATAAAAAAAAAAAAAAAAAAAGGCTGAGATCCCCTAGAGAGGAGAGATTTCTCCTAAAGACTTCCTTCAGCCTCAATACCACAACCTGAGCTTCTACCCGAATTGCCAGCCTGCTGGCCTGCCCTGCAAATTTTGGAGAGACAGTCCCACAACTGTGTGAGTCGATTTGTTAAAATGAATCTTTCTCTATGAATATGCATACCATTGACTCTGTTACTCTGGAGAACCCTAATATATTAACTAACAATGTTAAATGTATTAAAACCCAAGTAAATTGCAGTGGCTTTAAGTCCATATGCCTTTATTGACATAGTAGATGACTAAACATAGGAAATCAAATGATTAGAAAACATTAAGTAGTGATAGAAATTATGGTGAACTTGGGACTCCATTTCTGTTCAAAGAGATTCCAACTACAACATTCTAAACAATGTACCCCAATCAAAAATGCTCCTAGACTGATTTGACATGTGGCTTTCCAGGGTATGACTTAGTTCAAAAATTAATAGGAGGGATAAAGAATTGTGGATTGGAATGATTAGGTTAAACTTCATGAAAGTAAAGAGATTTTAAATTGTCCTTAACCACAATTGTTAATGTCTCCTGAAACTTGACTACATTTTAGACAGGATTCTTCCTGATTGTAGGCCACTAACATTCCTTTTCTTAGAGACTTGGATTTAGAAAACCTATAATTGTAATTTTTTTTTTCAGATGTAAAATTTTAAAAGCTTCTTGATAGTTACAAAATAGCGAATGTCTTTCTCAAGGAGCCCAACTGATTTCTGACCCCTCTTCCCTAGTTTATAAGCCTTGGAAAAAGGCTTTCTTGCCTATTAAAAATTTTTAATGCAATTTTTTATTTGATTTGATCTTAATTTCAATTAATATACAGATAGAAATAGCTATAAGTATTTTAAAGTTTGCCTTTGACTAAGAAAATGGAAAAAAAAAACAATGAAAACTATTTCAGTAGTGTACTAGTATGCATCCCTTCATATGATTCTTTTTCTTTAATCCAAGTATTATCATTTGGATTATCCAAGTATTTAATATCCAAGTATTTAATTGAGTTTATTGAGGTGGCACTGATTCACAAAACCATACACGTTTCAAATGTACAACTCAATGCAACATCATCTAAACACTGCATTGTGTGCTCATCACTCCAAACAAAGTGTCTTTCCATCCTCATTTCCCCTCCTTTACCCATTTTCACCTAGCCTCCACCCCCCTTTCCCTCTGGCTATCACCACACTGTTGTCTGTGTCTATGTAGTAAATATATGTCTTTTCCTGATTAATTTCTTCACCTTCTTTAGTTAGTCCCCCAACTCCCCACCACTCTAACAGCTGTCAGCCTATTCCATGCATACATGCTTCTGTCAGTTTATTTTGGTCATTAGCTTCCACATATATGTGAGATTATTTGGTATTTTTGTCTTTCTCTGACTGGCTTATTTAACATTGCAGGATAATCTCCAGGTTCATTCATGCTTTCATAAAAGGCAAGATTTCTTTTGTTTTACAACTGCATAGTACTCCCTTGTGTAAATGTATCACAGCTTCTTTATCTGCTTATCTAATGATGGGTACTTGGGCTGTTTCCAAATCCTGGCTATTGTAAGTAACACTGCTATGAACCATCTAATCTAATAAAAGAGAAACATGCTAATTGTGTCACTCTACTACATCTCAAGCCATGCCCATCAGCCAATCAGAGTGAATATATGCATATTAACCCAACCAAGATGGTGGCTGGCAGCCACGGAGCTAGAGCAAACAGGAAACGTGGTTGCCCTGGCGATGGAGGAAGCTAAGCTTCCCAACTGCACTGGCCGACTGTGGCCTCAGCTCAAGGCAAAAAAAGTTCAATTATAGAAGATAAATAAATCACAGATACTTGTTTCCAGCCAGCCTCGCTGAGAGCTTGGGTCTCTGGGGGCTGTGGCCAGCCTGAAAACAGCCATTAGTTCCTCACCCAGGATGGCCCCACCCTCATGAGGTGAGTGTCCCTGCTGGGGGGTTGGGCTAGCCTGTAAACAGCCATCAGGCCCTTACCCAAGCTGGCCAAGCACCCCAGCAGTGACTACCACCCTGAAGGGGTTGTGGTCAGCCTGCAAATAGCCACCAGGCTGGCCAGGCACCCCAGCAGGACACCCCCTCCCTGAAGGGAATGTGGCCAGCCTGAAAATGACCCTCAACCCCTCACTCAGGCTGGCCAGGCACCCCAGCAGGGACTTCCACCCTGAACGGGGTGTGGCCAGTCTGAAAATAGCCCTAGCCCCACACCAAGGCTGGCCAGGAACCCCAGCAGGACCCCCACCATGATCCCAGACACCTTTCAGGGCAAACCAGCAGCCCCAACCCATGAACCAGGCCTCTATTTTATATAATAAAAGGGTAATATGCAAATTGACCCTAACAGCAGAATGACTGGGAATGACTAGTCAGTATGACACACACTGACCACCAGGGGGCAGACGCTCAATGCAGGAGATGCCCCCTGGTGGTCAGTGCACTCCCACAGGGGGAGCTCTGCTCAGCCACAAGCCAGGCTGTCAGCTGCCAGTACAATGGTGGTGGTGGGAGCCTCTCCTCAGCAGTGCTAAGGAAACCCAAATGCAGCTTAGACCTGCTCCCCACTGGCAAGTGGACATCCCCCAAGGGCTCCTCGGCTGTCAGAGGAATGTCTTACTGCCAGTTTAGGCCTGATCACCTGGGGTGCAGGCCTAAGCCAGCAGGTAGACATCCCTCAAGGGGTCTCAGACAGCAAGAGGGCACAGGCTGGGCTGAGGGACCCACCCAAGTGCACAATTTTTGTGCACTGGACCTCTAGTACTTCTATAATAGGGGTGCATATAGTTTACTGATTGTTGTTTTGGATTCTTAGGATATATTCCAAGAAATGGGATTGCTGAGTCAAAAGGCAGTTTTATTTAAATGTTTTGAGCAAATTCCACACTGTTTCCCACAATGGCTATGCTAGCCTGCATTCCCACAAGCAGTGCACTAGTGTTCCCTTTTCTTTACATCCTCACCATAATTTGTTTGTTGATATTTTTGAAGAGAGATTATGGCTGGTGTGAGGTGATATTTTATTGTGGTTTTAATTTGCATCTCTGATGACTAGTAACATTGAGCAACTCTTCATATGTCTATTGGCCATCTGTATGTCCACTTTGGAGAAATGTCTGTTCAAGTCCTTTGCCCATTTTTTAATTGGGTTGTCTTCCTGTAAAGTTGTATAAGATCATTATATATTTGGGAAATTAACCCCTTTTCATATGTATCATTGACTAATATGTTCTTCCCTACAATGGGTTCCCTTTTCATATTACTGATGGTTTCTTTTGCTGTGCTTTTTAGTTTGATGTATTCCCATTTGTTTATTTTTTCCTTGCTGTAGGAGATAGATCAGCAAAAATATTGCTATGAGAAATGTCTGAGATTTTACTGCCAGTGTTTTCTTCTAGGATTTTTATTACTCCTTTTTCCCTCTATGTCATCAAAAAGCCTACACAATTAGCAGAGACATAATTCGAAATAAAACAATATAAGGGACATGATATTATTATAACAGTTTTTTTTCCAAAAGATTTATAATTCACCATTTCATATTGGTTGATTGATTGCACTCACAATTTTATAGATCATTTCTACTCCTCAATAAATCATTGAAACTTCAGATTTTCTCTTCTTTTTTGACAATTACAATAAAGTCAAATGCTCATTTAGCAACAGTGATATGTATATTCTCTCATAATTAGCTGAAGATTTGTTCTACTTTTCAGAAATACTAAAATAGATATAGGTATAGACATAAAAGAAGTAAAGATTAAATTGAAATGAAAATGTCAATGAACAAAAGTCCTAGCTAAATAAAAAAAATTGCTTTCTACTCCACATAATAATAAATAATTCTTTGGAAAGAATTATATTTTAAAGGTTTGTGGTTTTGTTTCCCCCACTGGCATTTACCCACTGGCCTTTTATTCTTTTTTAAAAAAAAATTCATTCAGAAGGTCTTAATTGCTAAATTACAATGAGAATTTAATGATCTCACTGTCACATGTTAATCAACAGGAAACCTAAAATATCTGTATTTGAAGTTTATAACACCCATCCTATATAATAAAAGGGTAATTATTGAAGCCCCTTACACGTCCAGCGTAGTTCAGGGTTCCTATTCAGGATTCGAGTTCTGAAGGAGGCCGCACACAAAATGAAGAGAGAGAGACTGGAAGAGAATCAATTTGGAAACTGGGGGACCAGGCGTGGCATCTTTCCTCTACCAGGATAGATTGCCCACTGATGCCTGAGTCTCACCAGGCTTTTATTGAGTCTCTGAGAAAACAACAATATCCTTAGGCAGGAAATTCTGAGGAAGAATTTTACATGTAATTAACAGGTGGAGATTTGCTATAATTAACAATGTTTCAACTTAAACAATGGGTGCATAGCTCTGACCTTTCAGAGCAACCAAAGTAGGTTAAAAACAATCAGTTTCTAGCATAAAAATAATCAGTTTCTAGCATCTCCCCCGTTTTTTTCCTTTAAAGAATCTTGTATCTATAGATCATAAATAAACATATAAGAATATAAGAACAAAAAATGTTTAAGTCCCAATGTCAATGTCCTAAGTCCAAGTTTCAATGTCCAATAGTTCTGAGTGAAGAACAAATGGTGGCCATGCAGGTCCGATCTTCTCTGGTTTGGTCCTTGGCAACCTGCAGTGATGCACAGCTGCTGACTGCTAGCATGGCAAAGCATAGTCAGGCGTCTTCCATCCCTGGATTGTTTTTCCTCTTGTCTTCATAGCTGGAGCATTTCTGATAATTCCTCTCTGTTGCTGGATTCCACATGGTCTTAGAGTTGTTTTCTGAAAATTTACAAACATATTCTCGACCAAAAGTTAATAAAAGGGATCTT